>OX377614.1:29961792-30259822 GCA_947397855.1 Thelaira solivaga
AAAATTGCCGGCGACTTACATAATATTGGCGGAATCAATTAAATACACAACTCTTATATCATAGCAAACCACAGCGTTTTAAAGCTGTGATTTCAAAGCTGAAACTGGTTTTTTTTAATTGTTTCTAATCTGTGCGATTTAACGATATTTCATAAATTCAACATGGTGACATGACATATGTGCTTCTATATGTCAGCTCACCTCTTGAAAATAGGAAACCGTAGCTAATTTTAAAAAACCGAGCACATATTTTAAATCTGCGCTCCGGAATTATTATAATTAAAGGGCTAAAATCGCACCGCGACATTAAATATCTTTTATGCAGCCCAGTTCCCAACTACAGTTACGAATCTCTTAACTACTGTAAGACTAATCATGCTCAGGTCCCCTGGGAATAGTTTAGAAATAGTTTTAGGTTGCTTTGGCTCAAAACCGTGTCTGCTTTTGTCTTATTTACACAATATTGATTAAATTTGTAATTCAATCTATTTAATGAATATGATTAAATTTATGAAACAATTAAATATTCAATCAAGTGTATTTCATATGTAACTTGTCTGCCAATGCATAATGTAGAGTATTTACAAACAAACAGTAAAATAATTTAAAATTTATTTTTACTTAAAAAGAAAAATAACTCTTTAATTGTGAGAAGGAGGGTTATCAAATCTAAAACAGATGGATGTCTAAACGTTAATTAGTTTGATGTAAAAAATATTTTTTTTATTTTTAAATTTAAGACGTTTAGATTACCAAATTGGCTGGCTGTTGCTGCTTTAAACACCTGAATGAAATCGTTTTTTTTTTATTTAGCTAAACTGAAAAATTTGTCTCTAATTTTTTTTTTAGTTGCAATCACTTGCATTTGGCAACAATATAAATACTTTTCTGTTTTAAATGTATTTTTTAGTACAGAAAATGAACGTGATGTAGCAATAAGAGCAGCAGCAGCATTCATTTCATACAAATTTAGAGCTGTAATTAATATAATTAGTTATGTGACAATTAGCCACGACTTGTCAGTCTTATCAAACAAGAAAGATGTTTGTTTTTAGTATCTATTTGCTTCAAACTAAATTTGAACAATAAATAATTTTATGGTTGCCATTGCACTTGATTTATTTTTTTTTAATAAGAATTTGTTGTTGTGCTTTTGCTGCTGTTTGTTCAAGGCAAAAAAAAAAAATTGATTAAGCAAACAGATAAAATTATGACATTTTTAGACGTGGGAAATTAAGCAATTTGCTGAAAAATTCTATTTACAAAAAAATAAAAAATTATTGAAAACGACAATGTCAGGCAGTATGGGCATGGCAGTAATTAGTAAAATATGTTTGTTCAATCAATGGAAGGAAACTCAACAAATCTAAACTAAGGCCAGTTGAATTTTTGTTGTTTTTCTTTTCTTAAATTTTATCTTTTTAAGAATTTAATGTAAAAAAAAATTTTTTCTAATTAATTTCAAGTCGGTCGGTTACGTGTGCTGTTGTTGGCAAAAGAAAACTAAGAAAATAATTTTGTGAATCAAAAGGCAGCTAGTATTTGTACTGTTCACTAAGACTAGGTTCAATTCATCAGCAATATCGTGCATAATACGTTTCCGAGTTTTTCGAGTTATAAAGTAACGGCTTAAGAGATAAATTCGAAATTAAAATTTCACACCCACATTATTTCTGAAGTTGTAAGGAAAACCCAAAAAATTTACTATATTTTTCTATCAGCAAGTAGCCTAATGAATTTGAAACAAAACAAGTAATAAATGCTTGTAAGTCATTTTAGAAAACTGGAAGTGTTTCTTATAGAGGATGGTCCAACCACAATTCACGATGTCAATTTTGAGTTACACCTTTTCAACGCGAAATTCAATGGACGTTATCTCCTGTCGTGGTGATGGTAATTGGCCGCCCCGATCATGTGCTTTGATACCGTGCTTTGACTTGCTTTGCGGATATTTGAAAAATTCAAAAGCTGAAGGATGAGGTAATTCGTTACATTAACGACATTGAAACTCCATTATGTCTCAGAGTCATTGAAAATATGGACTATCGAATAGACATCGAAGCCGTGATGAGCACTTGGCCGATATTTTGTTTCAATATTTCTATAAAAATTCATTTACTGCAATCACATTTGAGCAGACAACCTGGACCAGTTCAGCACTGAACAAGTCGAACATTTTCACCAAAAAATGGTTGCAAAAATAAAATAAAAATAATTTCAGAATATTTTTGGTCACTTTAACGGGATGCTGACTTAAAACAATAAAATGGCCAAGCAAACATTTCAGTCAAAATTGTATTTCTGGAAAAAAAAAAATTTTCTCATAAAATTTTTAACGAATTTACAGAAAATAAGTTTTATTTTACTCATTAATAAGCATATTTTGAAAAGTAATTCAAAAATTGTACAGTTGCTTAATAAAATACTGTGTAAAACCGCCTCCAGAGTTGAAAAATGGCGAAAAAAATTAAAAAAAAAGAAATACGCTCAGATTTCTCAAGTTTTCTTAAATAATATATAAACCATTCAAACGGCCTTAAAGTTTTCTTTCTAAGCCCGCTGAGAAACTTAAAATGCGCTGATATTCAACGAAGTTACTGGTTGATAAGAGCGGGTTTTTAACTGTAACTCAAGAATTTTGGGGGTTTGGCAAATTCCAAAAACAGATTCTTGTTGCACTTGACAGCACCTACCAGAAAAATTTACAATTCATTATTTTTTCTTTCACTGTTCAATTCTCTGAAAACGTTTTGTTTTATTGTTTCGGTTGGACCACCTTATACAATTATTTCGATTATATTTTATTAATTACGACAACAAGTGAGTTATTACTGAAGTCGATTTAAGCGATTGCAAAATTTTTTTTAGGAAAAAGAATGGAAATTTAACATAAATGGTTCGGGGAACGAGGCGAAATCGGATGGGAATAAAATGAAATTGAAACATAGAAGAGTCGGCGAACGATGGGGAATAGAAGCGTTCCAATTCCATTTTGTTCCAGTTCTATTCTGCACCCTGCTCCAATTTATTAACTATACTTATCCATTTTTTGAGATCCAATTTCCACTTTATTTCGATCATAAAAAAAAATTTACGGAATGCATCGAATTAAATTAATCAAACTCAATTTTGATATTTTTTTTTTTTTTTTTTTTTTGGATAATTATGTCTTTTCTTTGCGATTATTGTACCCACAGCATAATGAAGTAAATAAAATGGAATGGAATTGATATATGGAAAAAAGTTAACTAATAAATATATTTGGCTGTAGACTTATGGATTTTAAATGTAAGACTTTCAATAAAATTAAATAAAAAAAATGCAACAAAGTGGAATAAATTGAAATTGAGGAAGGAGAAAGAAATTACTCATTTTGTTTTTATGCAATGGAAATGAAGTGGAATCAATTCAGTTGAGTTAAATGAATAAAATGAAACGAAATAGAATGAATACAGAAGCACAATCTAAGTGATGTATTGAACTGAAACATTAAAAATATGAGCTCGCTTACGCGGGCATGACATGGTTTCGTAAGCCTTTATGTATGTAGGAGCCATTCGGTTTTTCCAATATAGCCACCAAGGCAGCATGAAGGAACTTTTCACTACCCAAGTGAGTTGGTCCATTACTGACTATTTTTTAATTAACATTTTACGTATAAATAAAATTAAATTTCAAGTAAAATAAATGATCTAAGGGATGTCTCAGTAAGAGTGAATATTTTCATTTCAAAGCGCAATAAACCAATTGTTTTACAATATCATCCAGATTTATACCGTCCAGTTGAGACCACAAGCAACTCCGTTATCATGTTCCTGTAACGAATGGCATTCACAGTCATCGCAATTTCAGCTTCATCATCAAAAAAGTAAGGCCTGATCAAAATCCCCCCCAGACAGTTACTTGTTGTGGATGCATTAGTTTCTCATGAATTGCATAAGGATTTTTTACCATCCAAATTCGACGATTTTGCGTATTCTCGAAGTCATTCAGATGAACATAGCTTTTTTAGAAAAATTATTAATGACTTCACTTTGCTCCATAACAGTCATAACGAGTTGGTCTTTCGTGTAATGCGCTTCATATTTTACAATGAAAGTAAACATATGTGACAGATGTCAAATTTCAGAGATGCCACTTGCGCAATAAAAGTTACATTAAAATTAAAAAATGCACTCTTACTAATACACCCATTCTTTTAGTAGCAGTATTGTTGAGCAATTTATTTATTTTTTTTTTTAATTAATGACTTCCTTATGAAAATTTCTAAATAATTTTTTTTAGGTGAAACAAAAAATCCCTGTGCTACCAAATATTTTTAAATTAAGTAGATGATGCCATAAAAATGTTAGCAAGTGTATGTAAATGGAAGTGTGCAAGTGTAAGTGCATTTCCTTAGCTGTACGTTGGATTATAAATAAAACATTAAAATTCTTAGTTGTTGGCTTTTTATAATCCCCAATGCAATTAACAATTTAAAATTGTAAATAAACTCATAAATTCAGTGGCCAATTTAGTGGCAGTTAAAGTAGTTGTACAACAAACACCAAAACAACAATAACAACAACAACAATGAAACATTAAAGAAAAAATTGGTGCATGTCACATTGCAACATTTACGAAGCAATTAATTTTGGAACTTAATTAAATGTAACCGCATGAGACAAGTGTGTAGAACAAACAAGCAAACAAACAGACAAGCGCAGTAGAGAAATATATGGATTTATTCAGCTCACTAGGACTCTCCTTCTTTTATCTCTAGAGACCATGGACTTCTGTAGCTGCAACATGCGACAAAAACATTAACAAAAACAACAACAACAGCAACAGCAGCAGACTATTCCAGTGCAAAGTTTAAAACAAACCAACCATTAAGTTTGAAATGACAATTGTAAAACATTCCCAGAGACTCTGGAACAGCTCTAATAAACTTCTTGGCTTGAATGAAAAAAAGGTTTTTTTTATTTATTTATAAAATGCTGCAAAAGTATTAAGTGTTGGCTGCTGGAGCGTTTGCTAAAATGGCTTGAACTAACAACAGTTTTAACAGGAGTCAAGCTGTGGCAACTAAACTTACTCCAGAGCCACTACACCAAACTACACTAGCCAGTCATTGTCTAGTTAAACTGGTAAAAATCTGGACACACACATTACAAGCATAAAAAGAGAGAAAAACAAACAATTTTTTTCCTCTTTTTCTTTATAATTAAGTAATGCTGCCCAAAAGCTAAAAAAATCATGTTTTGGTAAGAAACACAAAATCAAACAGCCATAGTGAAACAAATCTTTAATTCCTGAAGATTATCTCTATCTGAAAACGAAAAGCAACAGCAACAGTAACAGAAAAGACATCAAACATCTTCCTGTTAAAAGTTTGATAGACCAAATAACAAACTGAAATCGTGTATCTGTAACACAACTAAATACAGTAGCCACAAGTTTGAAATGTTAATTCAAGATTGTAACGCAATTCCATCTTCACTAAATTAAAAAAAAATAAAAAATAAATAAATAAAACCAACAAAAACATTCCTTTAACAAGTGACAAACACGATGCCTCTCACTAACGGCAGCAGCGAGCGAACATGTTAATTTGGTGATGGCTTAAACTGCCAGTGGTGTTTTAGCAAGTGTGTAGTTTGTTTAGGTGACAAAAAACCAAAGCAAAACGACAACAGCCATATGCCTTACTGGCTGCCTGTCTGTACATTCAGATGACTCTGACATTTTTGCTGACATTACACATGATGCTGGCTTTCTTTTCAATTGAACATAACATGACATTTGACAGTATGACACACGCGTGTTTCACAAAAACACACACACACGCACTTTACACACTTCCCCTTACTACTCGCTCGCTACTCACAATATGTTGCAAATTTCTAATATCATCACCACTTATACAGCTGCTGGTGTGTGTTCTGTTATGTGTCACACTGTAATCAAGACTCTCACACAGTAAAGTTGTCAATAACACAAGACTCTTCTGCTGCCACATTTAGTTGAAAGCAACAATAACATAATACTCACTACACACACACACACACACACACACACACACACACACGCACACATATATACAAAGCAATCGAGTACAATTTTTATTTAAATAACGATTTTAAGCGATTCCTTGTCATCGATTAACAATTTGACATGACCATTCGTGTTTTAGGCCAACCAACTGCTTACAACTGCTTATATTTCATTTTCATTAAAAAAGAATTTTTTTCAGATGAAGAACAACTAACGCACAGTAGCACGTATAACGTATCGGCAAAGATAAAGAAAGCAAATGTCAATCAATATGCATAATAAAAAATCATTTGAAAATGGTAGCTGGCATGGCAGCTACAGTACAACAACAATACTAACAAAAAGAGAAGAAGAAGAAAAAAAAAGTAATACGAGGACACTTTAAAAAGGTTCTTTAATAAAAATTTAAGTTTGCTAAAAGGGAAAGAGAGACAGACAGGCACTCTTTATTAAATACGCATGGCCCTTAAATAACTGCAAATAATCAATATGACAAACATTTTAATTGAAATATTGGCATAATTTTTTCTGTGGAGCTGTTGAACAAAACCAAGAAGATCGGAAACCTTGCAAAGAAATATTTTGGTAGCTAGAGAGACTGGAACACTAAAGCTTAGCAAGAGTTGAACAGGAAGATGGTCTCACAAAGGATTATTTCAGTCCAACTGCGGTAAGTGGGTAGTAGGGTGGGGGTAATGTAGTCTCACGTGGATTTTTAGCTTTTAAATAAAAGCAAAGTGTGTGAAAAGTAGAGATGCAAGTTTTGCACACAAGTGCCTCTAATCAAAGAGAAATAAAAATATTCCTTGGGCCACCAGAGCTGAGGACGATGGGTGATGGAGATCGGAAATTGTGCAGAAATATTCAGCAAAAGGTTAACCTTTAAATAGACGAATTGATGTGACTGCCACGACCCTTTGGAAGTACTAAAAACTACAAAGAATTTGGCGATGAGAAGAAAAAGCCGTCATTCGACACTGTAACGCTTTTGATAGGGTAGTTTGAGTTTAAAAGCACGAGAGCATTTATGAAAATGAAATATCTGTGAATGCGTTAAGCATAGTCTCTCTTTGGGCTAGCTAGGTTTAGAGTAAGTTTCCTATATCAATCTGCTTAACTGGCATATATTTGTTAAGGAATAGCTTCTTTAGAAGGCAGCACTGAGGTGGTCTAGAATCATCACTTGTGGTGTATCCAAAAGCTTATGAACTTCGGAGAATGAAAGAGACAGTAAAAGAGAAAAAGTGGGAGTAAAAAAAGAAATTGGTAGAGGGAAAGAGATAGTGATTAAGACAGAGAAAGAGATATATAGATAGCGAGAAAGTTAAGAAAAAAATAGAGAGGGAAAGAGATAGAGAAGTAAAAAGAAAGAAAAAAATATAGGGAGAGAGTGAAAGAGTGGAAGAGAGAGAAAGGAAATAGAGTAGAAAAAGAGTGACAGAGAAAAAGAAATAGATAAGAAGGAAAAAGAGTGACAGATAGAGTGAGTGAGAGAGAGATAGAGCGAGAAAGAGATAGGTAGACAGCGAGAAAGGTGAGATGAAGACATCAAGAGATAGAAAAAGAGCTGAAAATAGAGAGAGAATAGATATATAAAGGGAGAAAAAGAGAAGGGGAGAGAGAAAGAGAAAAAAGAGCAAGTGAGAAAGAAACTAGAAAGAAACTAGAAAGAAAAAGAAAGAGGAAGAGCGATTTAAATAGAGAGAGAAAGACAGAGAGAGAGAGTGAGAAAGAGAAAGGAACAGAGAAAGAGAAAGGATGAAAGAGAACGAAAGAGAGTGAGAGAGAAAAGAAGAAGAGAGGAAGATAAAATACCAGCTATGTCAACTTAGTGCTTTTAGCACAGGTTTTAATGCTTTTGTGGCAATAAGCACAACAAGCGTAGGAAAAAATTTTTGGGGGAATTGATAGGCTGTGAGTAACATTAAAATATTGTATGTGAGTTGGATATTTCTTAACTGATTATTTTCATTCTATTTTAAAATAAATAATAAAATATAGATTTGGGAAAAAATAAAATGGTACACTAATATTTATGTAAATTGAAGTACTTCTTTTGAAAAAATACCACTTCTCAACATTGTCATTTCTCAACAGAAACTTTTTAAATTATTTGAGTAGGGTTTTTCTACGGGCTATTTCTGGTCAACTATTTGTTTTCAAATGTAAATTAAACAAAATTCATTTAATTTGTATTTTTCTCCCAACGTTTCGTTTGTTTGTTTCAAACTTCTTCAGGGAAAACATTTTTAGTTATTACTTTTTGTAGAAAAGTTGATTTAAAAAAAATTAAAAATTTAGCATTTGCCAAAAGTGATTATTTCAGCTTTAAATGGAGTTTATATTATTGATGTACTACCCATTTAGAGAAACATTCTTGGAAATGATTAGAGGATGTTGAACACAGTTACATAGCAACCCAACGAAAGAAAAATGCAAAGTGCAAATTTGCATGACGTTTAACAAAAACTCAATTTTATGTCTTCATTAAGTGAACTTTTTTTTATAAAATTTATGATTTTTTAATAGTAATTTCTTTAATCAAATTTTGAATATATAAAAAAAAGAAAAACACACAAAAGAGAAGAAATATTTTATTTTGTAGGTTCAAGGTAGACACACACACACTAGTATTGCTGCTTTAACTAAAAATATAAAATTATTCGCTATATGATTAAGAGATTTTTAATGGAAATATGGCTCTCAAAAAGAACACCAAACAAACAATACCAATCATCATGATTGACACGAAGCTGTCAAATTAATGAATTAAAGATTTTTTTTTTAAATAAAAAAAATAGAGTTTGAAACGGTTGTTGAATTTAAACACAACTTGAATGAGTTTTTTTTTAATTTTTTTTCTTTCAAAATAATGATTTCAAATATCATTTGATTTTGAAGTGTGTAGTCAGCCAGCACTGGGTATTTATTTGTTTTTTTTTTATTGACTTTTTAACACAAAAAAAAACATTTTTTTAATTTTTATTTATATTTTTTTATTTAACTTTTTTTTCAACATTAATAATATAAAATTGTAAGTGTTTTTCAGTAATTTTGTTGGGCTGGTTTTGCTTAAACTTTATTTGCCATAAAAAAGGTTTCCATAAAAAAATTGTTGTCATTGAACTTAAATAACAAATACTAAGTATTCGATACAAGATTTTACACTTTAAGAAAAAGAAAATGGTAGGGCTATTTTACAATTCTTGTAAATGAAAATTTGAGCTTTTGATTCTTTAGTTTGCTACCACTCTCAGTGGTTACTACTCTTGCCCCTATTCTCTATCCATTTATCTTTTCAGTTAAAAAAAGTTTTAAGCAACTTTCCGCTGCATCATAAAATATAAATTATTTAAATTAAAATTTGCTTTAAACAAAACAAAATTCAAAATTCCTTACAGTCAAGCTTAAACTTTTGCTGCGTAAAAGCAGCCACCAGTTTAAAAAGATGAAAACCAATAAGCCAGACCAAAAAAAAGCGAAAGTTCAACGAATTTCGCAAAATAACAGTGACCTTCTTAAAGGTTTCAATTTATTTATTTATTTTTTTTTGTTTGTAATATAAAAATGTGGAATTGATACTGAAGTAATAAATAAATAAATTGTTTTATTTATGGCTTGTCTGTTTCCGTGCTGTGCTGTGGTGCTCTACAACTGGACACCTTTAAGGCAAATTATTTTCTTAGTCATACTTTTATTTTTTTGAGTCGATTTTTTTATTTGTTTAAAAAGATAAAAATATTTTTTTGGGGTTTTTTTGTCCAGATGAAAGATTTAAATTTTTTTAGCTGCACCGGGAATTTAATAAAATATTTTGCTTTTTATTGATTGAGGCAAACTATCATTTTTTTGTGTTAAAAAACAGCGTTATATATATATATATATATATATATATATATATATATATATATATATATATATATATATATATATTTTTTTTTTTTTGCTTAATTTATTTAAATAAAATCTAAGAAAAGAAAATCTTTCATCTGGTTGTCAATTTCAAATTTATTAGATTTTGGCACACGATTTAAAAATGATCTTACAGCAGTTTGTTTGCATTTTAAGATACACACAAGCACGATTGATAATGAGATGACAGCTGCGTTAGCGAAAAAGAATTTTTTAAGCTGAAGGCAAATCGTGGCATTCAATTTAAACCTCTTTCGAAATTTCAAAATTTTAATTAATTTATTTTTTTCATTAAAGAAATTAATTTTAAAATTAAATTAGGTTTTTTGTGTTAAAAAAATTTTAAATTTGGTGCCCTGTAAATTGATGGGTAGTGTATGGATTGAAGGATCGATTCCTGCTTGGATCCTAAGAGCCAATGGTCTTTTTACTAAAAATGGCTATTTTGCTGCATTCGATATTGAATGCAAGGGATGGAAAATTTATTTATTTTTTTTTTGTTACAAAAAAGGCAAAGAAGATAGTTCAGGGGCCAAATCACCGGATTTGTTATTGAGCAATAAGTTTCGGAAATTTTTTATTTATTCTAAAAAATATAAACTAATAGTTTATTTCGATCGATTACACTCGAATGCAACGATTTGAGCCCAGATATTTTCTAGTCTTTTTAATGTAGAGAAAATCACTCAATTTTTAAAATATTTTTGAGTTTTTCGTAAATGCATGTGGATGATTTAGGTGAGCACCTGCCGCTAGGGCCTAATCTCACCGTGGTCAAACCACGAGTGGTATCCGTGCCTACCACTACAGCCCCTGTGACCAATTAAGGACACAGGTAGCAAATTGTGTGTGTTTCTGCCATGTCACACACACCACCCTTGTTTAGGGAGTTGGGCCTATCCAAAACCCGTGTCGAGTGACATCTGTTTCTATGAAACAGCACATCGAAGAACATGCCACCCTGCCAAAGGTGACATGAACTCCGTTCCCAGCGTACCTTTTGGTCTCAACCACAGCCACCACGTGAACCCCCGAAGGGGACCTCACCAATAACCGGTCACAGATTCCGCTGTCCGAGCATTTGGATGTACACGAAGTCCACAGACCGAACAACGAACCAGGGATGTTGTCCCCAGAACATCATCCATTAATCCCCGTGGGGTTGGAACGAAGTTCGGTCCACAGACTCCGAGCACTCATTGTTCAACCATTCGTGAGCATCAGCTCTTAACATATTGCTCAGACATTAGTGCTTCCTCTGTGGGGCTACCGGCTCCCGTGGTACCAGTGTTGAGAGTCACTGGTCGGACCCCGAAGGTATCCTTTAGGTAAACCCTCAGGTTTCCTTCTGCCAGATTCAAACCCATGGCAGTTCCAGGTGCTGGCGCACCTATATTCCCCGGTAGTGATACATCAAGGTGAAATTTCACCGAGAAGACACACCCCGGAGGTGAGTTTTTCGTAAAATGTTTTTTAACGATTGAATTGTTCGTTTCCTATAAACAGCACATACGAATGTTGCACACCTTTTATGCAAATTTAAAGCAGTGGCTGTTAATAAACTTAAAATTAAAGGGTGTAAATTTTATGTGGGTCCTGAGACTACGAAAAATACTAGCATTTTACCCCAGACTTTGTTTTGAAGATAGTGGTTGAGCTTTAGTCAGCAATAATAAGAGGGACAGGACCTAATGATGACAGCGTTGGAATGACAAGGTTGAGGACGGTAAAGTCATAAGGTAAGATAAGATCGTGAATTATTAAGTACACTGAAAGAATTATGTTCATTAATTCAATGAAAAATTTCATAATTTTTTAACCAATGAAAATATTTCATTAAGCTAATGAAATATTCATTCATTTAATAAAATAATTTCATTACATCAATGAAAAGTGTCTAATGAAACCTATTTCTATTATTCATTCCTTAGCTCATTATTTTGAATTGTTTCATTTAATTGCGAATTAAAACGTAGTCTATTGTGAATGAATTGTGTTAAATTTTCAGCTGCTGATGATTTTTTAAAATCAAAATAAATTTTAAATAAACAAAAAGAAAAATTTATTTCCAATAAATAAATACGAAATTATTTTCAAAAAATAAAGCAAATAAAGCTAAAACACATTTTATTTTTGCAAAATTTTTTATTTAATAATTTTTTTTTTTGAATTTTTTATCTTTCCGTTTTCTATGAGAAAATTTTAGAGTAAGCAAAATTTAGAAATTAATTTACATTGCGGAATCAATAATTGCAAATTTTGCTTTCGCATAAAAAATGCTTTTTCCAATAGCGGAACGGAATGAATGTATTTATTTTTCATAGCTTGAATGAGGATTTTCTGGCCCCAAATTCGACAATTTTGTATACTGAAGATTCAGATTTAGCAAAAATTGTTATTGACTTCACTTTGCTTCATCACAATTATAACGTATTAATCTTTCGTAAAGCGCTCTATCACTACATAGTATAAAGCAAAGTCGCTTCCCCCGTCTGTCTGTAAGTATGTTTAGATCTTTAAAACTAAATACAAAACGGATTTGATGCATATGTATAGTCTTGGATGGTTTAATGTCACAAATCCGCCCGGCAGGTAGGGCTATAGTCGGTATCTGGCTTATTTGCCAACTACCTATTTTTACCCGTTCTCGCACGGCCCTTTACTCTATGAGTACGATTTCTTAGTGTAAGAAGATCGCATATATAAAAATTTTAAGGCAAGACAACGATTGCCGGGTTAACTAGTTTTTAATAATCGGAAGAAACATATATGACAGCTGCTGAATTTCAGAGCTGCCACTTGCACTCAAAAAAAATTAAGTAAAATTAAAAAGTGCACTCTTTGTGCGATACCCATTACTTATGGAGCGACATGTTAGCCTTAATAAATCGATCAACTGCTGGTTTTCTGCTCATTACAACAAAAATAAATTTTTATTCTAATAACCATTTTTGTCTTCTATACAATACACAGAAAAAAATTGTCCATCAATTAAATAATTTTATTTAAAAAAATTTCCCATATTGATTAAATTCTTAACTGAATCAATACGATTAAATTTTTAATTGAATCAATTAAATATTAAAATTTTTTAATTGACATAAAGAAATAATTATAAAGGGTGTCCGAACAAGAACGCAAGATTTAAATTTGGCGCCATTCGAAGTGTCATTGCTTGACATTTGAACAGTTGTTATTGTTTGCTAGTAGAAGGTACGAGGTTAGTAACAAATGACCATGGACAGCGAAGAGAGTTCGTTAATTGGGTATTGGAGAGACAACATGAAAATGCTGATTTTGCCGATAAAATCATCTTCAGTGAGGAGGCCCATTGCCATCTTGATGGCTTCGTCAATAGGCAGAATTGTCGAGTGATTTACGAGAAGCAAATGCATCCTCAACGTGTCACTGTGGTGTGGTTTTTGGGCTGGAGGAAATATTGGACCTTTTTTTTATGAAAATGAGGCAGGTCAAGAGCAAACAGTTAATGGTGTTCGGTATCGTGAAATGATAACCAGTTTTTTCTTGCCTAGAATTGAAGAAATTAATGTAGAGGGCTTGTGGTTTCAACAAGACGGCGCCACATGTCATACAGCCAGAGAAACAATTCAATTGCTGCATCAGTCATTTATTTAAAATTTAAATCTTGCGTTCTTGTTGGGACACCCTTTATTAATTAAGAATTTAATTGGTTCCTTGAAAATGCTAATTTTTCTAATTCAAATTTTTAATTGGCCCATATTTTTTTTCTGTGTATAATATTTTTTTCATTCCATGTTAGTAGTAAATATAAATTTTTTATCATGGATAAGGCAGCTTTTTAGAATCATTCAGTGGAGCTTTTGATTCATTCCTAATCCATGAAAAACTTCTCTGGAAGCTAAATTATGCTTTAAAGCTCATCTGCTCTACATATTTGTACCTCAGTTAACTGCATCATCTAACTTTAGTTATTACAACCAAAAGTATTCAATTGGTTGCTTTAACGAGGAGTTTTAGACAAATTCAATTTTAGGTATTTTTTTTTCTGAGTGTATGGAACTATTTCAAGTGTAAATTCAGCAATTACCTAAATGACATTAATTGCAGCTAATTAAATGTAAAGTTAGTACGTAATGAAATTTTTAACAGCACAAACCTAAACACACAACATCGTCATCCTGTATAAAATCAATTAATTAAAAATTCAATTTCATTGTAAAACACTAATAATGTTGTAGAAAAAAAATTTTATTGAACAAAACAATTGCACGTCAAACCATGAAGTCCACCAGCAGCATTGAAGTTCCAGAATTTCAATATCAAATCAATAAAAAATTAAAAGAACGACAAAAGCAAAAAATTCATTTAATTAAGTGCAGCCCCACAATTAACCATCACAGCAAATTGAGGCTTCCCATCAAATGGAACATAATCAAAAGGCAATTGCAGCAATTGCATAAACAAAATGAGAATTTTAAGATGACCACGCCCTACACAAAAAAAGAAGATTTATTGGATACCATAAATCGTATTATGTTGGTGGGTATTTAAAAAAAAATATTGATGGCATGATTCTGCATAGAACATGGAATAATTCTTTGAATACTTTTTTTTTTCTATTTGTTTGTGTGATTTTTTGTTTTCTTTTTGCCAATTTCAGTTGGAAAAAACTCTAATCGATTTGAGTAGAAACGTTGGCAATTACCGCCGTTTGCAAATGCTGTGCATTCTGTTTCATTGTTCCCTTTCAATTGTGTTTAATGCCTATAATTTGGTGGTATTTTTATTAAAACTGGTTAATCAAACAGATGATCTGCCGCTGACATTGTCCATGTTGCTGTTCTTTTATGGTTATCACATACAAAGCTCTGCACTTGATATTATTTTAAGTGTAGCAGCCTACTGCAACGTTTTTGAAAGTGTAAGTTTTGATTTTTTTTCTTTTGCAAGCTTTTTAAAAATGTTGTGGCTTTCAAGGGAATGTAGACAGACTAAAGGATTGTCTGTTAATTAAAAGTATTATTTTGGGGCTTAATATAATCACTAAAATAGTGTCCTAATTTATTTAAACAAAATTTAGTTCATAAGTGCAACATTGCTAAGCCTCAACTGGATTTTGTGAAGCCCCTAGATTGGCTTACTTTTTCATGAATTCCTAAGGCGACCCAAAGGATCTTTTGTACACTCCCTTTGTTTACTGTTCCAGATCTAGGCCTAAAATGAAGATAATTACCTTATTCAGTGAGAGTTTTCATACCTTTCTGGGAGTCAACAAAAAGTCTCCCAGATGTCTTGCCCGCACAGTCACAAAATTTATGCTTCGAGGTTTCGTCAAGTAAACCACAAAACCTGCATTGACGGGTCCTAATATTCCCTAATTTATACTGGTGGTATCTAAATTGACAATGTCCAGTTAACCATACCATTCGGTATCTAAAGTCGGTTTGGTTGAGTAACAATACCATCTGGGATGTACTCCGCTGTAGTTTATTATTATTATTTACCCCTTATTAAGTCCTGGAGAGCTGCCGAAGTAGGGTTCTAGTTCTATTAATGTAAGTGCCTCTCTGTTGGCCAATCAGTCTGCTCGCTCGTTGCCAGTGCATCTCTTATGCGAAGACACTCAACACAACATCGAGTTATTTGAATCCCCGGTTTGTTCAGACATGACATAAAATCCATTACAATAGCTAAGTTTAGCTCAGATATGCATAAGGCCAGCAGTGCAGTCTGACTGTCTGACTGTCTGACATTAAGTATAAAATCTTTTCTCTAGTCTTTCTCCTTAAACATTCCCCAGAACATACAAGAACAGCAAGCTATTCTTTGCGATTAAAATTGGCTGAAAATTGCTATAAGAATCTTGATGATTTGGTGGAGAGGAGATCGGCTACTTTGTTATGAATATCGGGACACAAAGGGCATGTGGGTAATGAAATGATAGACTATCTGGCTAAAAGCTTGCCATTTATTTGTGCCTTACTACAAGAGCCGAAGTGGACAAGCGGAAGCCATTAACCATGAGCGCGTTAGTCCAGAAATTCCTTTGAATCTCAGCTGAAATGACATCAAACTCTCTATTGAACTGCTGACAGGACATTGTAAACTCAATTACAACACGACTAAAATCGGTTTCGTACAAAAGGAAGGGAACATGTTCTGGGCAATTGCTTAGCGGTGGTAAGATGCAAGAAAAGCTACTTAGACAGCGGGACGCTTGGACTCAGATAACCTAGTACAACAATCACGATATTCAGTGCGAGTCTTGAATTTTAGTTGGGAACTGGGCTGCACAATAGATCTTTGGGGTTGCCCATAGTAACAATAAAATGTTTTCTTCATTCTTTTTTTTTAATTAGATACGAAAAACTGCTAGTAAAATGGATGAGCTGAATATGTACATTTCAGATAGCATTTTAAACTCAAGGGTAAGTGAATGACAAAGATACTCTTAATGAACTCTAAGATTTAACACAAAAGTCCTTCCTAATATGGTTAACAAAATAATTACAAAATGTTTACTTTACCCCCCCATCCTCCTCTTTTTCCTTTTCCACTCCTTTTTCAGATCTCACAATTGTCCACTTATGTTTACAACAATTTAAGAACTTTTACTTTATATGGACTCTTCAATATCGATGGTTCCTTATTGACATCTGTGAGTAATTGCTCAACTAATTAAAAGCGCTACCGATCAACCTGTCTAGAAAAAAAAACACTTTATTTTTGTAGTACTTTTAATACAAAATTTCTGGACGAGTTGATTACTTATGTCATGAAACAGTAGATAAATTTAGAAAATTTATATTTTCGTTTTCTTTTTTTTAATGTTAACTTTTTACTTTCCTAGATTTTATCTGTTACCACAACCTACATCATCATACTGATGCAATACAGTGGTGATGGCGAAATTTGTAGGACTGCAGTGCCACCTAATGGGAATAAAGCCCACCAAATTTAAAAAAATTTAAAAACAATTTGTATAAAATAAAATAAAAGCTTATTGAAAAATATATTTAAAAAAATAAAATAGACACATAAATCATTTAAGTTTGACAAAATGAAAAGAACACAAAAAGGAAAAAAGAAAAACTGGGCAACACTAACAAACACACACAGAGCATTTTTAGCCTTCGGTTCATGACTTTAAAGTCTATGTCCAAAATAAACTTTTTTTTGTTTTGAAATTAACAAAAACATTATTGGCAATTTTTTTTACAGAAACTATAAATCTTTTTCGATATTAAAAGCAACAACCACAACAAAAATTTTCGGAAAAATTAAGCCAACACACACACTTTCCCACTCGTGCACACATACAAATGACACCCTACTGAGTCAAGTGACAGTTTGCCATCGTAATGTTGCATAAATGAAGAGTTTTGTGTGGTATGAATTCATATTAAAGGGTTCCTTATTAAGATCTCTTTAATTTTAAATTGTTAAAAAAAAAAAAAATAATTTTGTCGATACAAATTGTAAGCTGAAATAAGCAGCTGATGATTCGCTTTGATTTGGAGAGAGGTCCAGTGACTGAAACCGATAATGAAACGATAAATTTGCATCTGCCAGCACACAAATTTTCATATTTTTCCACGCTTTCTTCAGCAGTATTGACTACAGTTTGGAAATACATAGCTTTGTTGTGTTGGTGTTATTGCCTCATTTAGAGACAATGTGGTTGACTCAGTACTTTTAGCACCATTTTTAAAGCCTTTTAGATTTACTTTTCAAGTTACTGTCTTATCTTATCAGGGACACTAAATTTTTGTTTTTGGTGCTCTTTTTAAATAAGCGTTTTTCTGGGTTTTGGCGGTTTTAAAAATTCAAAAGTTAATAACACTATTGAAAGCTGAATGATTTACTTCCAATTTTGCAAGTTTGAAGGCTACGACGACGACAATGAATCGTTAAATTTGGATTTTCTTCTGCACGTTCATTTACAATATCGATATTGTTTTCAGCAGGCAGATTCCTTTCACGCGTAGTCAACTTAGTGCTTTTAACATAATTTTTTTTTTTTAATTTTTCACATGGAAAATATTCGAGTTAGCTATTTTTTGTATAGAGGTTGCTTTTTTAGTGTTTTTCTAAATAAAAGCTTTTATCTGATTAAATTGCTTTTAGAAACTTTAGAGTTAACAGCGCTGTTTAGCGAGTTTTTGCCATTTTATGTATGGCTTCCTTTAAAAGCTGTTGTGAGCGTCAATAAAAATCAAAAAGTTATTTAAAAGTTGCTCAAATTAATGGATGAGTTTTTAAGTAAATTTGGATATTTTGAAAGCTTTTTTTTAAGCGTCAATCTATTTATAATGATTTGCTACAGTGTACTGACCATAAATATTAAACAGTTAACCCTATAGCAATTTCTATTGGGTTTTAAAAACCGACTTCTAGTTGAACAGGAACCTATCAAACAAACATTTCAGCAACATTGTTTGTTAAAAGGTTATTTGACCACTAATTTACAAACCTGAGGGGTTATCAAACCAAATTTAGTTTCAACTTATTTATTCAATCACAATCTTTCGCAAACTAAGTTATATTGAGATACAAAAAGGAATTTTACGATGCTTTTTGAAGGCTGTCAGGCCGTTACGTAAACTAATCAGCTTAAAACACCCTATAGATGTGTGTATATGCGTGAGTGTATGCGTCCGTGTGCCATTTTCAGTTACCAATTCTAATAGTGATTCAAACATGTGTAAAAATAATGAAATTAGAAGGCTTGAGGCAATTTAATGGTCACTCTAGTGAACGATGAATGGCAAAAAAAAATATCATTCATTGTGTGGGATGTAGTTTGATTTTTCTGCCATTAAATTATTTATGCGTGAACTAAAGCTCAGCTTGTATCTATTATACTGCACGCTTCTAGCAAAATAAAAATATTTTTTATTAGCAGCAGGAATTTTAAAATCAAAACTAAAAAAAAAATATATTGCTAGATACTCAACCTTATTACGAATGCCGTGTTCGTAGAAAAATTTTCGTTAAAATATTTTCGTTCATTATTTTTCTCACAATAACCACAATTACAATCAGGACAAGCGTCTTCAACAATAAATAAATTAATGCTCATATTCATTTGAATGCTGGTGTAGGCTAAAGTCTGCTGCAATTCGCTTTTATTTTATTTTTTAATTGTTTATAGTTTCCATTGTTGCCAGCAGGCGTGCAATAATTGGCAATTACATTTCAAACAAAGTGCTCCAAGTAACAAAACTAGATAAAGTCAGCTTAGCTCAGCAAGACGCAATATATATATATATATGTACCGGACGTGACAATACTTTAACGCCGGTATAATAAATGAAACGTGGCTTATTGGTTTGTTGTAAAGTGGGCCAAACTGCAACAAATTGGCTTTTTTACAAACTGGCTTGAAAACACTTTAAATGGGTAAGCATATTGGAAGAAATGTGTACAAATGATTATTTTATTAGGGGCATTCACGAGTGGTAAAATTTGTTGCAAATATGCTAAGAATATTTAACTGGGTCGCTTTTTTTTAATTGCCTAATTTTTGTTTGGCAAACACCATCTATCAGATGACAAATATCTCAACAACAACAAAAATGTTACTCAATTCTATCAATTTTACATGTTTGTTGCTTTTGGTTTTTTTACATTTGAGTAAATATTCACAGCGATGGTTGGTTAGTGGAAGCGGAGAAAAATTAAGCAAATGTATAATTTTGTTGTTATGTTGAGCAACCGGAGCATTTTTGTACTCACTTGCATCGTTTGCAGTATTTGCAAGCACTATCGTGATTACCAATGTTATTTCTTAGAAGAGAACTTTTATTATAATTTTAATAAAATTAATTTTTGCTGGATGTAAAGGAATAAGTAAATTATTTTCTAAAGAAAACGTTTTAGCTTAGTTTTCTTTAAATCAGTGATGCCGAAACACATTCATTTATGGACACTAATTAAACATTTCAATTAAAATCGAAAAAAATTTAGTTTTTAAAGGAATCTATTAAATAAGTTGATAATTAAATTTTTAATTGAATCAATTAATTAATTTAATCAAATAAACTTAAGTTGACTCAATTAAATTATTAGTAGTTAGAAACAATTAATTTATTAATAGAGTCAATTAAATTATTAAGCGAATCAATTGAAAAATTTTACTTGCATTAATTAAATTATTAATAACATTAATTAAATTAATAATTAAATCAATTAAAAATATTTAACTGAATTAATTAAATTAATAATTGAATCTATTATATTATTAATTCAATTAATTTAATTATAATTGAGCCAATTTTAATTATTAATTGAATAAATTAAAAATGTTTAATTAAATTAATAATTGAATATACTATGTTATTAATTCCATTAATTAAATTATTAATTAAGTCAATTTTAATTATTAATTGAATCAATTAAAAATTTTAATCAATTAAATTTTTAATTGAATCAATTAAATTATTAATTTAATCAATTACATTATTAATTGAATAAATTAAAAATGTTTAGTTGCATTAAATTATTAATTAAATGTATTATAGTATTAATTGAATGTATTATATTATTAATTGAATCAATTAAATTATTAATTGAATCCATTATATTATTAATTGAATCAATTAAATTATTAATTGAATAAATTAAATTAGTAATTGAATTAATTAAATTATTAATTGCATCAGTTACATTATTAATTGAATCAATTTTAATTATTAATTGAATCTATTATATTATTAATTGAATCAATTAAATTATTAATTGAATAAATTAAATTATTAATTGAATAAATTATATTATTAATTGGATAAATTAAATTGGTAATTGAATCAATTAAATTATTGATTGAGTTAATTAAATAATTAATTAATTAATAACAGTTTTTATTAAATCAATTATTAATCAAATTTTTTTTAATTGATTAAATAAAATTAATTAATTAATTCAATCATATGATGCCAAAAAATTGTCTTGTTGATAAAGTACTTAATAGATTCTATTTAAAGTTCAATTAATTTAATTTCATGTAATTAAATTATTAATTAATTGATTGATTGATTAATTAATTAATATGTTAATTTTTAGTTCAATACAAGTTAATCAAATCAGTTATTATTCAGCAACTTTCTCCTTCCATTTGTTGCTTCATCTAGACAGTAACAAATTATACACTAATTAAACAGTTTAGTTGTGTGATTTAAGTTAAGAAAAAGTCATTGCAGTGAACAGTTAATGTAATGTAATACATATCTACTTAGAATTGAGATGATCTGCCTATTTATTAAAAAATACACAAGAAAAATTTGTTTACATTAAAATTTTGTTAAATAAAATATTTTTTCGTCATTGTCTTTTACAAAATTTAGAAAAAAAACTCTTCATTTTAATTTGCTTGTTAATGGTTGGTGTTGAATCCTTTGCATTTGTTTTTTATTTTCAAATTATTTGTTTAATGAAAAACTAGTGGGTTTGATTTGTGACCATAATGTAGCCATTACAATATATTACAAACGTCATTTTAATCACCAGCCGTAATCAGCAAGCAGCATGGCTGTTAGACCAAGGGGAAGCTATGGAAAAACTTTGGTTGTTTTAATTTGGCTGTGTAAAATATTTTGGTTGGCTGGGCTGAACTGAACATACAGTTTGCTCAGTTGGAAGAAAAAACAGTGCAGTGAATGAATTTTTGGGAGAAACTTAAAAAGGAAACCAGCCGGCATAATAAATTTTCTTTAACAATAATTTTTTTTGTTTTTTTGCAATAAAAATTTCGTTTGAGTCGTTGGTTTGTACGTCATTCAACTGTTGTTTGCCGGTAAATTTATTTATTTCTCTTTTAAAAAAAAAAAAAAAAAAACAAGCAAAATAAAATACATGAAAAATAAAATTAACTCTCGCAGCTTTGCTGTTTTATGAAAGAAAAATGTTTGAGTTTTTTTATATACAAACATACACACCCACAGACACGAAAAACCTTGCAGGCAACTCAACTAACTTTACACACACTGAGCTAACTATTAGAAGTAGTTGTAGTTAAAGCTATAAATGAACTGACTTTAATAGATTGTCTTTTAGCTAATTTAGCAGTCAATAAAATGGAACACAATCATGAAATTTATTTCAATCTCTAAATGACGTGCGAAGAGATTTTTGTAGGTGCCTTTTTTTTTAAATTCAAGTTTTTGTCATTTTTGACAAGCTAAAGTTCTATTGGACTTAAAAAGTAGCCTTTACTTTGTTCTTAGCTTAAAATGTATCTCCGCACAAATTGTGTATGCGTAGACTTGAAAAGATTCTGCATTACTTGGGTTTGGCTTGAAATTCGGTTTTGATAATGGAATTGCTTACAAGGTGCATACAGCTTTTAAAAATGTCAAGAAAAATTTAGTATATTATCGTTCAAACATCATTCAATTAAGAACCCAAGAGAGTATGTATTTGTATCTTTTGTGACTGAGTGCTTTTATTTGTTTCAATGCAACATTTTGTTGCATTTTTTTTATATGTATTCATGTACCCGTCGTCAGTCCAGTCCGTCAGTCATTCTTTACGACCAGAAGCCTTTAACGTTGTCAACAATAAATCCACCCACCTGTGCAATAATTGTTAAGAAAAACATTTAGAAAAACAGTTTAACTTATCGCCTGAGTTGAAGTTTTATATTTTTCCACTGTCAGTTTTATTTTGGTTCATAATGATTAAACCAAAAATTTTTAACTTTTTTTTTTCAAATAATTTTTTTTTCCTAGCAAATTGGCTTCAAATCATGGCGATACAACGTACACACACGCACACACACAACCACATCATTAATTGAATCGAATGTGACAGGGCTTTTACAAATGTCGAAAATGAGTTCATTGAAAATGAGATTTACTTAATTAATACAATTGACAGGAGGAGAGATTTATTTTTTTTGAATTGCAATATTTTTTTTTTAATTAAAATATATTTAAATGTGATATTTTTAGTTTTTCAAATTAATTTAGTAAATAAAAAATATGTGCAGCTAATAGAGCTCCGTCACTCATTCTCTCCATCTATATTGATGTTGTTCTCGCTCTCGCTCTCTGTTTTTCTTTTTCTCTGTTTCTGTTTGTCTCGCTATCTTTCTCGTTCTTATTATCTTCTTCTGTCTTCCTTCTATCTCTCTTTCTTTCTCGCGGTTTTTTTGTTCTATATTTTTCTCCCTTAATCTCATTTTTTAACTTTCTGTCTTTCTTTCCTTCTCACTTTGTCATTTTCTTGTCACTTTCTTCTCCACTCTCTCTTCTTTTCTCTATATCTAAATCTCTTTCTATCTTGCACTCTATTTTGTACTTTCTCTTTCTTCTCTCTACCTGTATCTTTCTCTATCTTTATTTTTATCTCTCTCTTTCTATCTTCTTCTCTCTCTTTCTTTCTCCTATTCTATATTTTTCCTATCTCTCTTATTCTATCTCTTTCTCTCTCTTTTGTTATCTTTACGAGTATTTCTATCTTTATATCTCTCTCTTTCTATTTCTATTTTTATCTCTTTGTCTTTCTCTTTCAATCTCTATCTTTATCTCTCTCTTTCTGTCTCTATCTTTATCTCTCTTTGTCTAGCTCTGTATTCTCTCACTATATATCTTTATCTCTCTATGTATCTTTCTCTCTCTATATATCTTTCTGTCCCTATATATCTTTCTCTCTATATATATATCTTTCTCTCTCTACATATCTTTCTGTCTCTATATATTTTTATCTCTCTCTTTCTCTATATATCTTTACCTCTATCTCTTTTTTTTTATGTCAATCTTTATTTATCTCTTTGTATCTGTATCTTGATCTCTCTCTTTCTCTCCGTCTATCTGTCTCTTCAATTTTCTTTCTCTATATATCTTTCCCTCTCTATATATCCTTCTCTCCTTCTTTTTTTCTATTTATGAATTATTGACATCTACAATTTCATTTTTTGCTACAGTGTAATATTTTACTCATACAAAGAGAGGGAGAAGAGAGCACGAAAGAAAGAGATCATGTGTTTATGACATTTAATTTTAAAATTAAAATGGGCAATGAGTGTAGTAAATGAAAAAAAAATCTTTCATATAATTAAAATTTTAAGAAACTAACAAAAAAAAATTAAAACAACCTGAATACAGAATTCCAGGGAAACACACGTAGTAATTTTTTAACAAAAAAATAACATCACGCCGCAAAGGGAGTATGAATAACATGTTAATTAAGTTATTTGCAAAAAATAATTTAAGAAAAAAAATTCAAACAAGTACTTTTGCTGCAAAATAATTACAACTAGAAATTTTTCTTTGTTAACTAATACAACAAGAACTAAATTAAAAATATAAAAAACCCCCGATGATATCTTACTCGTACACTTCCATTGTAAGGTAATGAAGAGACCACACTCTCAAATTTCTGTAAACGGTACATGGAGGCTAACTTCCAAAACGTCAATTGCTTTGTATTCGAACAAAGCATCGTATTTCATAACGTCGAAGTACAAAACAGTGACGATGCATCACATTTCAAAACGTCGTAGACAAGTATAAGAAACGCCGCAAAATAGCAATAGGTGCATCAGTTTCAAACTTGATGCTTTTATTTTTTCATTGTTTCGCAACTCTGTATTTATAAAAAGTTTAAATACCGTATTAGAATTGTATGTAAACATTGTCTTATAACGTTTTGGAAGTCAGCCGGATAGTGGGTATAGATCTCTTTCCAAGTATGTAGTTTAAAGGGGGATCTTGAGATTCTAATTGCAGGCGGTTAGGTGCCTCTGGTAAAAAATATTTTAAAAACTTTTTTTAGTCAGTAAATTTTTAATGAACGCAACAAACACACACACAAATAAAAAATAGATCCACAACCTGAACTTCTTACGCTCGTATTTTTTGTCTCAGTTTAAAAATCAAACAACAACAACATTCTTCTTATCATAAACTGAAGAATAAATGAATAAACAAACAATTCAAAAAACATTATTAATTTCTTTGATGCCATCAAACCAAATGAAGTGCTAAAATGCAAACAAAAAAAATTAATCACAATTTGTGTTTATTAAGTTTGTAAAACAAAAATGAAAGAAACACAAACAAAAGTATTAACAATTTAATTTTCTGTTTAGATCACTAAAGTAATTATTAAACTGATACAACAATCTGTATCTAAATAGTCATTTAAAGAGTGAACGTATTGATGAGCATTTGGTAAATGGTCGTCTGGCTCAATTGATTTCTTTCACAAAATTTTAAGGTGATTGGCCGTTTTATTTTTACCATCAAAAACTATGACTTTTTGTTTATTTATTTTTAAATTTTATTGTTTAAAGGAAGAGAAAAAAATATTACAAGTGCTAAATCAATCATTTAAATAATTTTTATTTTCCTTAAAGTTGAAAGTAAGATTTAAGAGGTTAATGTGCTGTCTTGGTTAGTTGATTCCATTTGGTTTTGATTAGCGGAATTTAATTTATAGTGATTGTTGATAAAAGAAATTAGTTTCCAATAGATCAAAATGGTTTTAGCAGTGCAGTCAGTTGTGCGATTCAGTATTTTTTAAGAGTTGGACAAATTGTTATTTTTAACTCCATATTCAGTAATTTTCGTTTAACTTTGCGAGTTAAAAATTCATCACTAATATAAATTCCATGTACAACAACTAAAAAGGCTACAAATTATCATGTACAACAACCAAAAATGGCTCATTTATTATATTTTCTTTTTTTAAATTTATTTTGCGGTTAAATTCTGGCAGTTAAAAATGCTACTGAAACATTAGTTCTTTAATTTTAGGTTAAACTATTTTTAACCAAACATTTTTCTTGAAAATTGAATAGTGAATCGCAGAATGGGTTAATAAAATTTTTATAGCAGTGCCTTGCACCGTATGTAACTCATCAAGAAACATTAGTTTGCGGGCCTAATTATGTAAAAGTAAAAGACAACATCTAACATACAGATTGAAATCAAATGTGAGAAATAAAAATGTGTTTCAAAAACAAGCAGTAAATTTAGATAATGTAGAAAATTTAATACGCTTTAAGCGAATTTTATTCTAGTATTATTTTGTCTTCTTATGAATATTTTTTTTTTTTTCAAATATATTTAGTAAAATTGACAAGCATTTTATTTGAATAAAATAAACGAATAATTTTAGTTGAGTGTTTTTAATTCCAGAGTAAAATTTTTTATTTCAATATTTAATATATAAAATTCGACTGTACGTGTGTTTGACATTGTACTCCTTCTAAATGGCTGGACCGATTTAATTGAAATTCTGTGAATACCTTTGGGTTATGTCTGGGAAGGTTTAGCGGCACAAGTCCGCCCGGCAGGTGGCGCTGCAATCCGTATCTGGCTTATTTATCTACTAGTCGTACTATGAGTACGATTTCATTGAGTAAGAAGATCGGATATACAAAAATGTTAAGGCAAAACAACGTTTGCCGGGTCAGCTAGTATGTATCAGAGATGTACATGAATCCGATTCAAATGCATTGTGTCATAGCAAGTAGTTTGTTACAAAATGCATGTCATGCTTGCATTTTCTATAAGCAGTTACTATTAACAAAAGCAGCGAATCAATTAATAATATTAAAGCTTTTAAAGTAAAGCTTATCAAAGCTGTTTGAGTAAAGGCTTTTAAGTAAATATATTTTGGGCTGTATTTAGTTGTATGTATTATAAATATTAATAGTGTTATCTTACAGAAAAAATATTTTAAACAAATTTCGGAAATTTTTCAGATTATAAAGAGAAGATATATGCCAATACTTCAAATTCAATATATTATTATGTTTTTGTTATATACTCCGGTTCACTTATTTAAAGGCACTAAAAATTCCATATTCAAGCAACCTGTATCTTTTGGAATTTTTAGTGCCTTTAAATAAGTGAACCAGAGTGTATTTATATTTATTATAACTATTTTATTTAAATTTTAATCCCAGTCTGTTATAAAAAAAAGTTAAATATTTATTTATTTTTTTCTTTCGATATATTTTGCTATTCATCTAATAGCACACATCTTTAGAAATTTTTTTTTATATTTATAACAACAAAGTTTTTATAATTATAAAAAAATTAAAATTTTTCTTTTGTCTTCGTATATCTGACTAATCTAGTAGAAAAAATTGCCACGCCCATAAAAAAAAGTCCCTACGTGATGGAGAAAAACCGAAAACGGATTTGAGTTTAGCACATCAAAATCCATATAGTCCACATAGTTTTTTTTAAAGGAGGATTTTGCTGCTGAGCAGTGTAATTTACTGTATTATAAGCCGGCCGAATAAAAAAATTTACAAGCAAAATACATAAAAAAATTTTATATAGCTTTGAATTTTTAATAATGTTGAAGCAGAGAATATACAATTTTTTTATACAAGCTTATTATTTTGTAGTTAAAAAAGAAAAAAACTATTTGCCTCGCCACCACTACAATAACGTAGTGAAAATTATTTTCAAACGAACTACGTGGATATTTATATAGTAAAAAAAAGAAGCACAGAAATAACACTACACAATGGAATTAGTTTTTTTTTTAATTCCAGCTTATTTTATTTTATTAAAATATAAATTCTTAAAAAAATAATAAGCAAATCAATTTCACAAGATTTTAATACTTTTGAGTTTATCCGCTGTTATATGAAAAAAACAGAGTACAGGTCGATTGTGACCAAAACTTATAAACTTTCTGTAAAATAACAAATTTTGACAAATATAAAGAAAACATGTGTATTTTCCAATTAAAAAACATCTCGTCTATTAGAATCTTAAGACAATTCAACAATCATTTCATGTGCAAGGTCAAGCTTTTCCTAATTGCTTAACAGGTGTCTGTGGTTCAATTGACTTTTGTATTTATAATGAATTTTATTTATTTAATCAAAATTACTGAGATCTATATTAAACCCTATAAGAATTTCGAATGAAAAAATTATTAAAAAATTCCACATTTTGTAATTCCCCGAAATAAAATTATTTTTGATATTTTTTTTCTTTTTTTCCAAAAACAGAAGATTCCAAGAACTGTAAATTAAATTTTAGCAATTTTCATATGAAATTAGAAAAAGAAAACCTTGTAAAAATATTTTAAAGTTAAAATAATTTTTTTTTTTTCAAAAATTTATAATTGCGCTATAAAGAAGCAGCCCTAAAAGCCTGTAATTAATTCTAGTTTTGTTCAATAAAACTTTTTGAAACGAAAATTTCAATGTGTTTTATTTTAATAATTTTATTCCACTAATTTTATATTATTATATTTCATTCCAACAGAAAAAAAAAATAAATTAACGAATAACATACAGATATAAATATATTTAATTTTTATTCGAATAATTTTTTTCGATTATGATTAATACACTTGACTTGAGATATATTCGAATAAAATTTTTGTTGAATTTAATTAATTAAACGAATACTCCATAAATCGATTTTAATTGAATAAAAGTAAAAAAAATAAGTCGATTTATGGAGTATTAGTTTAATTAATTAAATTCAAAAAAAATATTAACCATAATCGAAAAAATTATTCGAATAAAAAAATAATTATATCTATATATCTGTTTTTCGCTAATTTTTTTTAAAAAACTCGAATGAATTTACTTTTATTCAATTAAAATCTATAAAGAATAATCGATAAATCGAAATGTTTTTTTTTTAATAATTTTTTAATTCGAATATATTATTCGAGTTAAACTTTTAACAAATAATCAATAAAGCGAATTATTTTTCATTCCTATAATTTCTATTAAAAATATTTTATTTGAATTTTATTCGAAATCATTTTGTTTGATTAATTTTGTTTGAAGTTATAATATATATATTTGTTTAAAGTTATTTATATCGCTTATTATTCGAGTAAAAATTTTAACGAATAATCGATGAATCAAGCTATTTTTTATTCAAATTTATTAAATTTTATTTTAAAGTTTTATTAAAATAAAATTTTTATTCGATTTTTTTATTACAATATTTTGTATTCAAAAGTTTGTTAATTTAGTACTCATAATTAATTAATAATTTTTAATTTTTTTAACGCTTTTTTGTGAAGCTACACAAATGCTATTTGATATATTTTTTTTCAAAGTTCTTATAAAGCCAATGTGAAGTTATTAATAAATTTTTGAGAAATAAATACGTTCTAAAATCACTTACTTTTAAATTTCTTTTACACACTTCTTTTTACATTAATACGTACTTAAAACTTGATGCTAATGAACAAGTAATTTATTTAATTAAATGTAAAACATTCTTTAAGCACGTATTAATTTTTATTTGTTTCAAATGTTCCCTTTAACAAGCCTGTACTTGATGCTGTCATTCTTTTCTTAGGTAAAAACTTTTTGAAATATTTCTATTAATTTTAGTTTGTATTAAAAAGAGGTAGAGACGTACCCTCTCTTTCCTTTTAGAAACACTTTACAAATTGGTTATTTAACTACACATTGTGTGAATTTTTTTTAAACAAAATAATCTTTTTCGACATGATTTCTCCGATTACACTGAATCACAAATTGTTTTTTTTATATAGAAAACAGCACAAAAAATTATTAGCATTAGAAAGTTGCATTAAATATTTCACAAAATTCTAATTAACACTTTTGTATTTTCAAATTGTAAACAATTATTTAAAAAAAAAAACAAGTTCAATTTGTTGAAGCAAAATATTCATCAAATTGGCATTTCTAAAACGTTTTGTTACAATTTTGTTTTTAAAAGCAAAATTGCAAATTAATGTGAAATGAGTAAATGAATACAAAAAAAATTATTTAAATTTTTCTTGTTTTTTTTTACTTTAAATTGAACTTTTCCATTTATTAAATTCATTTCTTTGTCATAATAAGCTGCTAAGCTTTAATAAAAAACCAAAGCAAAATTAAAATTAAAAAGTGAACCACTTAATTTAAGCTGGTCTAAACAATTGTTAATAAAACATGTTGTTTAGTATGAATTCGAAACTCGAACGCAGTGCATCTCGTTGAAACAAAAATAAAACAAAAGAAGAAAACGTGTAAACTAAATAAAAAATTTTAAAATTGAATTAAAATTGAAAATCATTTTCATTTTGTAAAACTAATGTTTTGAGTGGTAACCAAGTGTGAATATGTTTTGAATGTAGTAAACTGTTTTTCTATTGGCCCCGTCTAGTCTAACGATGATCGTTTGAAAAATTCAACTAATCGGAAAATATCTTAACAACAATTTCAACATCAAACCAACAAACCAAACCACCCATTCAGCATTTGCTGCATCACACAACAAAAATTTAATTTTAAGCTAAAGTTTGCAACAGCAAAAGTGCATCAAACAAGCTCAAGCTCAGACAAATAACGAATGGGCTGTAATAGATTTGACTAAGACTAAAATGTAAAAGTACTTTTTAATTGATACTAAAAATAAAGTAAATAAATTTATTACAAATTTCAAAAAGTTATTGAAAAAAAATTTATTTGGAATTTATTTAAGGAAAAATTTTATGGCACATGCAAAATGCTATTGGCATAAAGAATTCATTTAACTGGCCAAATATTACTCGAATAAAACATGCTAGAATGGAGGTGTTTAAGTAACGAGTATGTGCAAAAATCGCGTTTTTATGTGTATAAAACGGTTAATAAACTAAATATTTTTATTGCAATTATTATTATTCGATTTAAAATATATTCGAATAAAAATATTCACTCAATTATAAATTTTTTAAAATATTAATTTTCAAATAAAGTCTTTATTAAACTTAAAAAAATATTAAACAAAGTTAATCAATTGAAAACATTATTGGAATAAAAAATTAATCGATTAAAAAACACGTACTTTTTGATTTGCTTAAAATAAGTGCATTGAAACACTAAAAATAATTATTTCATTAAAAAATTTATTATAAGTTAATATATTTATTTCATTGAAAAAATATTCGAATAATTGTTTGATAAAAAAATTCCCATTCTAATAAAAATAAATTATTTCTATAATAACTAAAAAATTTATTAATTTTCAAAATATAGAAGATTCAAAAAAATATTTTTTACGGGTAAAAAATATTATATAAATAACGATAACTGTGAGAACAAAACAATTATTTAAATGAAAATCATTTTTGCAATAAAAAAATATTATTAAATGAAAAAATTAATTAAACTAAAAACGGTATATCAAAAATAATAAATTTGATTAACTAACATCAACATTAACAAATTATTTAAATAAAAATAACATACGAATAAAAATTATTATTTGATTAAAAAACCATTCGAATAAAAATTTTTATTCGATTAGAAAATATAATAAGTTTATTTTTGCACAATAAATTAATTAAATTTAAAATAAAAATTCAAAATAATGCAAATAAAAAATTTTTTTTTTCTTGGACTGAAAACATTACGTGAATAAGAAACTTAAGCTAAAAAAATAATTAATTTAATAAAAAATATAGTTGCAATAAAAATATATTATTTTAACTAATAATTTCAATAAAAAATATAATAAAAAAAAAATGTCGGAATGAATTATTTAAATTTTTTTAATAAAGTGATTATTCGGGTCTTTTAACTAAATATTATAAAACTGAGCGAATAAAATAAATTATTTAAATATAAGTAATTTCTCTAACAATAGCAAAGAGTTTAATTACAAAAACTATGCTGACATTCAATATCAAAAATTAATTATGTCAATATTTTTAACTGAAATTTTGTAGCTGGAATCAACAACAAACAATAATATTAATTTACATAATTAAGAGAAAATATTTCACTCCAAAAAAATAAAAAAACAATTATTAAAACAAAATGGAAATATTCGGCCAAGCCTACGTGACTGTGGCACAACTCATTTATACTACAATAATTTAGAATAACAAAATATTAATCTTTATTTGTGCTTAATTCTGGAATTAAGCACAAATAAAGATTAATATTTTGTTAAACTTTGAAATTCCAAATAGAAATTATTTCATATAATTTTAAAATGGTTTCGTGTTACGCATTTTTTATGTAACGCAAACATGTAACGCTTTTCAAATTTACAAACAATTAAGTACAAAAATTTCGTTTTCAAGTACTTTATCTAATATTAAAGTACCAAATAAAGTACTTGAAAATTATATTTATGAAGTTGCACATCAATTTTCTTAAGATCTTTGTGGATAATAAGAAGTTGTAAGACATTTTATAATCCACAGTATAAGAGTAAAGTCTAGGTGTTTGGCTCTCTGCTAACAAATTCAACAAGTTTCATGTGGTGTATTTTATTTTATTGTTGGTTGGTTGGTTGCCTTTTTTGCATTGTTGTTAAGGAACGCGTTTTATTATTATTGTGTAAAAGAATTATTAACAACAAAAAGAAAAAAAATTTTACTTTTAGTTGCTCATTCGCTGCTGAATACGTTTGTCGAATAAAAATTTAATTTCGCTTTCTTTCGTTGTCTGCTAAACGAAGGTACTACAAATTTAGTTAGTGGTGTAAAATTAACATAAAAAAATCTGTTAACGGAATTTGAAATTCAAATACAACAGAAAAAAAACCAATGAAATTAAAAAAAAATTTAGAAAAAAAAGTTCGAGCAAATACTAAAAAAAAACAACAAAAAATGTATTTTTGTATAACGAATGCTTATTAAATAATTAAAAATCAGGTCACAGACCTTAAAAAATCAACTTGAACCGAATTTTTTAACAAAAAAATATACAAGTTACTTGTTTGCAAAATTAAAACAAAAATTTTCTTTCTAAATAAAAGAAAAAATATAAAAATAAACGGAACTTTTTTACGACTTAAATTTTTAAGAAAAAATTTTGAGTAATTTTTGTAGAAACCGAAAAAAAAATTTCAAACCAAAACTTTTTGAAACGTTGGCTTTCTTAAGAAAAATTTTTTTAAGAATTTTTTGAAAGCAAAAGAAATTTTTTTGAAGAATATTTTATTTACAATCAAAAATAATTTTTAAAGCATAACTTTTTTTGAGCTGAAATTTTTACGGACTGAATTTTTAAGAATAATATTTTGATGAATTTTTTGAAAGCCGTAAATTTTTTTTTTTTAAGTTAGAATTCTTAAAAAAAATTTTAAAAGCCAAACAAAATTTTTTTTGATAAAAACTTTTTTTGTTAATAGTTTAAAAGTCAAGAATTAACTTAAAATTAATTTTTTGGTTTCCAAAAAAAAGCTTTCAAGAAGTCATAATCTGTAGATGAATTCACTCGTTTGTTTTGGAATAAAATAGTCCTGAACTGAGTACCCCGAATGTTTCTAATTTATTGTTGTGAATCACTATTTTGTATTTTATTTTATAGTTAATTTTGTTATAATATTTTACGAAATATTATTTAAAAAACAAAGTAGTGTTTGCATATTTCGCAAGGCAAAATATTAAACAAATTAAATAAACAATTTAAATTGCCATAATAAAATTGCTTGGGCAAAAACTCATTTTAGATATTAAAATGCCGTGTAACTCATATGGCGGCTTTAAATTGCCAGATAAATTTTTTTAAATGGATGAATGGTGTTGCAGAAAACTTTTAGCAAAAAAACTAATTCCAAGAAAAAAAAACTTTATTCCAATCCAGCTTTAATAGTCTTAATCTCTTGTGAAACAATGAAAATAAAATTATTAAAAAAAATAATAATTAGTTTGAAACAAATTCTGAATAATTTTAAAGATGAAAATGAATCGCACAGAGTCTTTCTATAAAAAGAACTTTACTGAAACATGCTTTAGTTTCCGAAGTGAAAGTATTTTAAATAAACTCAATAAAAAATGTCGTTGGTCTCGTCTGTGTGTGTGTGTGTGTGTTTTTTTTTTTAAATCCCTTAATTATAAAACTTAAACTAATTCAAGCTAACATTCCTCCTCTTTAAAAATGAAGTAAAAAAAATTAAAATATTTTTATTAATATAAAAAAAATATTAACGAAATAAAAAAATTTAATAAAACAAAAAAAGATTTTACTTTGTTTTTTAATTAAATAAAATAAAAATTTTAAAATAAATAAATAAAAAAACATTAAAAATTATTTTTACAATTAAACAAAATAAAAAGAAAATAATGTTAAAAAATGTTAAAAATCATATAAAATAAAATTTTAATTAAAAATATTTTGATTAAAATTAAAAAACTATTAAATAGTTCCATCAACGTAAGACAATTAACAGACACTAATCCATCCTATCAGTATGCTTTCGTGTATACTGGCACATACATAACACACATGCATGACTTAATAATTTCAATTAAAAAAAAATAGAAATTAATGAAAAACTAAAATTTTGTTTGAATTTTTGATTATTATCGGCCACTTGTGGACCAATTGTTGTGATATTTTGCATAGACGTTATGACTGTCAATTCTGACAAAGCTTTGTACCACGTTTTTTTTATTTAAAGCAAAAAACACAAAAGGACTACTTCGAAAAATTTTTTAAAAATAGAGATAGCAGTGATGTCCCCACTCATGACTCCGTCGTATATGTACCGCATATACGACCACCTGAAGAATATATATACTTTATAGGGTGGCACGTGTACGGTGTAGAAATTATAAGCGGAATCACAACTTTTAGATATACCCTATTAATTATTGTTATACAAAAAATTCTAAGAAAAATAATTTTTATAATAAAATGAAAATTAAAAAGAAAATAAAATAAAAATTAAAACAAATAATATAAAGTAAAATTTAAACTAAAAAAAAGTATAAAAGCAAAATTTAAAAAAATTTATAAGAACAAATTAAAAAAATTAAATGCGAATTAAAAAACTTTGTATACAAATGCCTATAAAAAATTCTTCAGCGCGATAAAATACAACAATAAAAAAAATAATAAAACGTTAGATAAACAGAGTGAAAAATTCAAATAATAAAATAAATTATTTAAGTGTTTGGCCAGGAATTTTACAATACTTGGGAGTAATCCATTGAGGATTCAGAGTAATGAAATGAGTCATATGGATATGTTTTCCTTCTTAGTACTTATTGTACTAAATAAACAATGTTTTAAAATTTTTCCATTAGAATATCATGGAAAATAATGCATTTTGCAAACCAACATAATTGGAGTTTAGCACAAATAAAAATTAAAATTTTATTAAATAAATAAAAATAAAATTTGAAAATTAAAATAAAAAAATTAAATAGATAATAAAATGAAAAATAATTGTGTACAGGAAATAAAAATTAAATAAAATAAAGAAAAATTTAAATAACAAATAAAATAAAATTTTAATTTAAAACAAATTAATAAAATAATTTTACAAAATTTAGGCATATAAAAAATAATCAGAGCGAAAAAGAAATATTTTTTATATATATTGTATGAAGAAAAATTGAATGTATGAAAAATTGAATTGTATGAAGAAAAATTGAAAACAAACTGGATTAATATAAAAAACAGAGTGAAAAAATATTTTTTCTATTGAAAAAATAAAATTTAAATAAAAAAATGTTAAATTCCACTGAGCCAAATATTCATATTTGGAATTTTGAACTTTCTTGTTAAATATTCAACAGAAAAATTATTATTGTAAAAAGATTTTCAATGAAATTAAAAAAAACTTATATTATAAATTTATTAAAAAAATAAAAAGAATTTTTCCGAAAGCGTCGCTGCAGCAAACCAGTGTTTGGGAATAATTAAAATTTTTTTTATTCAATAAAATTAATATACAATTTAAAAATTGTATTAATAAGAATCTTAAAAAACAGCAATAAAAATTAATTTCTATATTAATATTTATAAGAGATTCAGCAATACAAAAAAAAAATTTATAAATTTATATTAAAACAAAATATATATGAAACTGGAAATAACTAAAAAAAATAAAAAACCAAATAAAAATTAAAAAAAAATAAATAAAAATAAGTATTTTTAATGAAATAATAAAATAATAATAATAAAATTAAAAAAAATATTAAAAATAAAGAATAGTATAATGTATTAAATAAATAATATAAAACTTTAATTACTGGAATAAAAAACAAAATATAAATTAAAAACTTTAATTATTGAAAAAAAACACAAAATAAAAATTAAAAACTTTAATTACTGAAATAAAAAACAAAATAAAAATAAAAACTAAAAATAATTGCAAAAAAAATTAAATACATAAAGTAGAAATATGTATTTTAAATTAAATAGTAATAAAATAAAAATTAAAAGATAAACAAAAATAAACAATATTTTTCCCGAAGAAGACCTGCAAGGAAATTAATTATTATAATAATTAATATTTATTTTAATAATTAATTTCCTTGAAGAAGACATATAAAGGAATGTCGAAATATTGGAAAATACAAATAAAAGCAATTTTTATTAATGATCTTAAAATTGAAAAATATTTTTTACTATTAAACCTATAAGATCGTATAATTAAATTAAATAATTAAAAAAATACTTTTAAAAAAATCATATAAAAAAACTAATATAAAATTTATATAAAACTTTAAATAATTAAAAAAATAAAAAAAAATTAATAAAAATAAATAAAATAAAAATAAATATTTTTAATGAAATACAAATAATAACAAAATTTTAAAATAATAAATAAATAGTAGTAAATAATATAAAACTTTAATTACTAAAAAAAAGAAATAAAAATGGAAAATAATTTTAAAAAAATTAATTAAATAAAAAATAATAATAAAATAAAAAATTTAAGTAATTATTATTTTTCAAGCTAAAGATCTTTAATAATTTTTTTTTTTATTTTTCAATATTTCGACTTTACTGTAGATGCCTTCTTCAGGTAAATTAATTGTTATAATAGTTATAATTACTAAATATTAAAATTAAATATTATAAAAAAATTAAATAATTTCCCTGAATTAGACATCCAAAAGAAAGTCGAAATATTAGAAAATAAAAATGAAAACAATATATTTTTTATTTTTGGACTTTCAAGGTTTAATTTTTATTTTTTATTTTAATTTTCTTTTTTCACCACGTTTCGTTGGTATTTTCCAATTTCCTTACTACATAAAAAGTATATTATATTTAGTAAAAAAGTCGCATAAGTAAAATATCTTTCATACAAAAATAAAAGAAATTTTTATTAAAATTATTAAGTTTGAAGAATATTTAATACTATTAAATTTATAATTTAATTTAAAAAAAATATATATTTTAAAAATCATATAAAAAAACTTAAATAAAATGTATATGAAAATTTCAAAAACTTTCAAAAGAATTTAAATAATACAATATAAAATAAAAAGAAAAGCTTAAGAGATAAAATAAATAATTAATTTAATTTTTAAGATTAAAAATTTTATTAAAAAAATTAATATAAAATTTATATTAAATTTGAAATAAATTTTAAATAAAATCTAATAATACAACATAAAATAAAAAAGACCTTAAATAAATAAAATGCCTAATAAAGTTTCTCTTATTACAGTGATAACTAAAGACTTTCTTTAAAACAATGTCAACTTATTAAAATATTTACAATCTCACCTTAAAAAATGCCACTTTAAAAAATAAATATTTCAATAAAAATGGAAAACAATCACAAGCTAAACATAAATACCAACAGTGAAAATCATCGTGGATCAGTTTCGTCTACCAACTCTTTAGAGGTGCCGGCAACACCTACACGATCACCAAAAAAAGTTTCATTCTCTGATGATTTAACTAATCCAACTACTGCAATAACAACTACAACCACAACAATGAATACAACGACCAACAGCAACAACAATACCAACACACCTACAATACAATACAATACAATCTCAAATTATAATAGAGATTTTGACACGAGTAAAACTGCTACTACCTCGGCGGATGCTGTGAAAAATAATACCTCAACAAATAATCCACTTGACTTTATGCGGGCACAAGCTGCCCAATATTTAGATAAATTACATGGCCAGTTAAGTGATTTACCTACAAATGCTATTGTGAATAACAAATACAAAAGTAGTTTAAATATTAATTTGAATGATGATGAAGATGAAAATAAAACACAAGAAACTAAAGGGGAAGCAACAGATACACCCGCTATCTTATTATTGGATAATCATAATAAGCGATCTCAATCACTTTCCTCCACATTGCCAGCCTATTCATCCGAATCCTCAACTACTTCTGGATCATCGTCTGGACTAAATGAAGCACCTCCCTATAAGCCACCCAGAGCAGCTCTAAATGCTGCTACTGGTAATAATACCAGTAGCAATACAACAACAACTTTAATAGCTCCAGTCTCAGCAGCACACACTTCAAACATGCATGAGATTACCGAAGCAGAAGCAGCATTGGAAGCTTTTCAGACTCATGAATCAAAACACTTGAATCGTAGCACAACTCATTTAGATAAAAACAATTACAGTGCAATGGAATTAGAGGCAAGACGTGATAAAATTCGTTGGTTATTAATTTCAGAATGTAGTGCTTTGTTTGGGGAGGGCAAACATACAAGAGAAAGATTTCGCAAACTGTTTTTGGAAGAGGTAAGCAAGTCAGTGAAAATATTTTATTGGAATTTTTTTTAACCGTTTTTTTATTTAAATTTTTTTGGGTTTTTGTTTTTTTGCCAAAAAAAAAATTCAAGCTTTTGAAACTTTTTTCACTTGTAATAAAAAAAAATTTATTTGCCCGTTAGTTCCTTTTATCTAAAGGACAGTCAGACAGTCAGGCTGCACTGCCGACCTTACGCTTACATCAGCCATTGTAATGGATTGTCTGTCATCTCTGAACGAAATTGGTATCCATAATAACAACCTCGCATTATGTTGGATGCCTGTTCATTAAGGCCATACTGGCAATGAGTGAGCAGACTGCTCGACTAACACAGGGACTTTGGCATTTCTGCGGGCTACATAAGGGAGAAACCTAATTCCTGGGTCACATCACAATGTCCAAAGCACTGGGAACAGCTGACTGAACTCAGACAGGCTAAGCGCTTCATCACACTATCGCTACGCACATCTCAGAAGGTAGTGACACTCAATGAGAGTGACCTGAAACTCGTAATGGGATGATTGACTGGGCAATGTGGTCCTAGATATCACCAGTATAAGATAAGAAATATTAGGATCAGTCAATGCAGTTTCTGTGACGAAACCTCAAAACATATACTTTGTGATTGTCCGGCCTTAGGGTCTTGTAGGACAGGGCTTCTCGGTGACTCTCAGAAACATAGGTCAGTCTACACTAAACAAAATAATTGGCTTCATTCCAAGCCTAAGTTTTGAATAGCGAACTTATGGGCTGCACAAAAGCTGCAATAATAAAAACAAGTTTCTTGTATGGCCTGTAGGAAAAATGTACAACAAAAAAAGTAATAACCGCAACAGCCTTCACATCTTATTGCTGCATAAAACCTTAATGTTTTAAGCTACTTGTTTTCTTTTATTATAATTTGAGTCTGTTTTTTGTTCCTTTTTTTATATTGAACCCATTTTTTTACTGCTTCATTATTTTAGCCACTTGAAATATTTTTATTTTCCTTTTTCTTTATTAACAACAACGAATAGTTTATGGGTTTTGCAAAACAACCAAACATTTAACCTTCACATATTTTGTTTTTTAATATTGATTCCTGTTCAAAGAAATACAGATGCAAACACAACAAACGGATGTGAATTGGAGAGGACAGACAAAAGACACAGAGTAAAACCAACTAAGAAATAAAATTCACAGACACGTTTCAGTTTTATTATTTTTTTTTTTCGTTTCTTTTATTATTATTAAAATAACTATAAATTTGCATTATTTAGTGCTCAATAAAATGATATTAACAGCAGCAATAATAACAACAACAATCAAATAAGAAAATAAATGAATTTACGAATTTATCATCAAATAGCAAACATATAAATTTAGTTTCTCAACACTCAAAAATTAACATAAATACGAGGAGTGAGTGTAAATAATTAATGCTGCTGCCACCTCACCTATTGAAGAGAGATTTTCTCAACTAAAAAAACAATTAGCACATTTGGGGGATTTATACTGCGACCTAACAATCATGCATTTTATAATAGAATTTAATCAGCCCACTAATTATAAATATTCATAGTGAAAAATAATTCCTTAAGTCCTTAAGTTTTTATACCTTTCGCAAAAAGTTGAAAGGATATATATATACAAGGTGGGCTAAAATAAATCACCCTATTGGAAGGTGCTCTTATTTTTGCCAATGTCAAATCTGTTTTCACAGTTGTGAACTAGACATATGCAGAATAAAAGTGAACAAGCCATGGAACGATACACTCCTCAAGAAGGCGGAATAATTTTTCGACCAAAATCATAATGTGCGACGAGGCTCATTTAAACCTCAGCGGGTACGTGAACAAGCAAAACTATGGATTCTGGGGCACCGAAAATCCACGAGTGATGCGCGAGGAGCCATTACACCCGCTCAAAGTGACTGAATGGTGCGCTGTTCACGCTGGAAGAGTCATCGGGCTGGTCAAACGACAACAGTGGACGGTGCGCGCTATAGGGCCATGTTAACCGAGTTTTTCTGCCTTATTTGAAAGAATTAGGACTGGAGGACATGTGGTTCCAACAGGACGGAGCAATGGCACACATTTCATTTTCATTTAGAAAAAAAAATGAGAGCCAAACAACATCGAATGACTTCTTTTGGCGCAAAAGTAATCAGGTGGCGCAAAAGTAATCCTCCTATCAGAAAATGCTATAAATTTTGCGATTGGCCCCTAATGTCAACATTGTTTATTAACGTGTATTTCGCATGTGTTTACTACACAAATGTCAAACCAGAACTGACATTAGGGGCCAATCGCAAAATTTATAGCATTTTCTGATAGGAGGATTACTTTTGCGCCACCTGATTACTTTTGCGCCACCCGTTATATATCCTTTTCCGTTTAATTCCGTTTGTAATATGTATACAGCACATGACACACCTTGTAAAGTATATTTATTCAGAATCCTTATAAATAGCGGAGTAGAATAAGCAATATTCGTCTGTATGTCTGTCCATGTAGTCGTTGAAATCAATTTTCTGAAATCCGTAGAAAACCTACAGAAGAGTATAGGATATCAATCTATCAATTGTTTCTATCTTTTAGTTGATATTGAACTTCAGCCGGATCGGTTCATAAATGGCTGAGCTATGACTCAAAAGCTGCAATTACCTCTATTTCTGATTATTTTTTTAGTGGTTTCTTGAATATTTTGTTTAAACTACGAAATGGACAAAAAAACGTGGTACGCAGTTTTGTCAAAAATTAGTCATATTATCTATGAGAGCAATTAGTACATAAATAGCCGAGAAATATCAAAAATACAAGCAAAATTTTACAAAAAAATTTTGCAAAAACCACAGTTAATTTTTCAAAACTCATTTAGAATTTCTTTAACTTTTATTTATTTTATTTTTTATTTTATGATGTTTTTTTTCTTTACACAAATATCTATTTGTGCTGCATAATAACACCTCAACAGTTCATTAATATTTCATGATTTAAAATAAAAATACCCCAAAGAATCATCATTTCAACATGTTTGTTTGAATGTTATCATCAGGTAACACACGTTTCTGTTTGGAATTATAAATTCCCATAAAACTGTTTGTTGGTTAGAGGTATCATCATGTAAATGATGATGATTCTGTCTGTATTCTGGCTGCCACTACATAAATTGACGGCCAAAACGAATGTGGTTGCTTGATGGTTGGTTGGTGGGTTTGGTTATTTGTTGCACTAGGAAATCTAACTTTTTGCTTTTATTTAAAAGATATTTTTCCTCTCTTGCATTTTAATTAAATTTTTAAATAACATGTTATGCTGCAAACCATGTCATGTCAATGATTAAATTAAAAGTTTTATGGTTGTTTTTATTTTTTAATGAAATTCAAATTGCATTTTATTTAATTATTTTAGCGATGATGCTAATACCTTTATTGATGGTCTCATATGAAGGTTTTTAATATTACAGAAGAGTTTATTTAAAACGAACTTCAGTAATTTTAACTTTTTTTAACTGCAATAACTTTAAATAAAATTAAAAAAAATTACTGCAGAAAACTATTCTGCTTTAGACAACAAGCAGTTATTTGCGGCTCAATAAAAAATTTTTGCACGACAATTTGTATGAAAAGAAAAACGAACAATAACGTAAGCATTTCATCTTTCACAATCGAATTTTTTTTAAATCAATATAAAATTTTCTTTTTAATAAAAAAATAAAAGTTGAACTTTTTTGAGCTTTTTTGTTTACAATTTGTTTTTTTTTTATCTTTTATATTTTTCTTTCTACTCTCTTTCGTTTTTTTTTTTTCAAGTACATTCATAGTTTGCAGTGGATTTTCGTTGAAACTGGCGTTTAATTTATGAAACTTTTGTTGAGACAACATGGTATATTGATATATTGAGAAGGCTTGCGTTAAACAACATAAAGTCCAGTTAAAAGTTAGTGAACCCCGTTTTCAATCGAATAAGAGTGAATGCTTTTCTTTCGCTTCTCTTCGCATCGAATCTGAGGGCAGTATTTGATTATAAAATGCACCTATTAAAGGACTTTAGTTTCTGGAAAAAGTCGGCGGCTGTTTTATTATCTATTTTTTTAGAATTAGAATTATGAGGGGAAACTTTCAACAAAATAGACCTATTGTGAAACTACGCTTAAGGAACAAATCCTTCTTAAGTCTAGTACTCATTAAGAATTTAAACACTTCCCTGGGTGATTTGTCCGCCATGTCAGACGGTTGGGGTTGTGATGAAAACGGGTCCAAATTAATCCATTATTGTGACATAATATGTGCCTCTGTCTATTTGTCTTCATTACATAACCTGCAGAGGTCGTTTAGGCTGATCCTCAAATTTGCCAAGTATTTCACTACTCTACAATGTAAAGTCATGAATTGCTGATCGGGTCAGGCCTAGTAAGTCATGTTTTAGCTACCTGATACCCTTTGTTTCCAACCAATATTATTGAGATTCTCTTTCCAGACACTCCCAAAAACTGAGCTTATATAGAGCTCCAAGATAGTTCGCAGAATGTTTCTGGGCCAATGAAACTATTAGTCGCATCTTTGCTTGCGAGTTCGTCTGCCTTTCCATTGCTTTCATAGCCACTATGACTTGGCATCCACATCTGAGCCCTTTTAGAAGCGTTAGGCAATCCCACACCATTTTCGATCTTAACTCAAAGGCACTAAATGCCTGTAGCGCCGCCCTGTTTTCAGAGTGAATATGGATATGACTGTTATTTTTCTCTCTTTTAAGTTCTTCTCTTTTGTTGTTTTGATCGAACAGCTCAGCTCCAACACCCTCGCCCGTTTTCGAGCCATCTGTTCTGTTCCCAATTAGCCCCTATTTATTTAAAAAAAAAAAACTATGCATTTGATTCAAACTTTTTTGGTTTTTATTACAGTCTTTACGAACCAGCAAAAAGTTTGCTATATTTTGCTACGACACACAGCAAAATGAAGCAAGAAATGGAAAGACTTTTCAGAAACTGAGTCAACTAGAAACTAGCTCAACTGACTGATTTAAACTCCAAAAAGTTTTTTTTTTCTTTCAATAAGTAATAATTCATTATAACCCCTGTTCGTTGTATAGAAACTCTACTGTGTTAATAAAATCCATTATTTAACAAGACATCTTCTTTTAAAATTTTGCATATTTCGTCATGGCAAAAATGGAATATAGAAATTATAACGTCTTTGGTATCAATATCAGTCAGTATCATAAACGAAAATTGTGCAATGAAACTTTATTATTTTATGACTTTCGGTTTGTTAAAGAGAAAAAAAATTTTAAATCCCTTTAAGTTGGTTTTTCCAATTTCATAAAAAACCTCTTTTCAACATAAACTCGTTTAATTTAAAAAAGAAGAGAAACAACAGTTCAAAAAAATGTTTTAAAAAATTGTATAACACCCAGCCTTATTATTACAAATCACTCATTTACTTTACTAGTGTCATAATTCAAAAAACATGATTTTACAAAAAAGCCATTTAGGGTTATTATTTATTACAAGTTACCGATAGTTAAAGTTTAGGTTTTAGGAGTCAAATATTAAATTTTTGGTTGGACATTACATTAAAAACATAGATAATTTAAATATCGGATAGTGTGTCTTTAACTACCCATTCGAATATGGTTCCAAAATATTAGCCAAAAACCGCTTATTTCTGCCACAAAATTCTAATATTAAGGGCCAGATAAATGATTTTTGGTTATTACAAACAGATTTTAACCCAAAAGTGTATGATAAGCTACCAAAAAAAATGGCCCTAAGTTGTATTTACCGGTCTTAAAATTTGTAATTTGTTCGGGGAATTGTTTTTAGTGTTAAATTTTTTTTCAGAATAGAATGTGTCAAAAAAAAATAATTTATTAATAAAAAAAATTACAGTTTTTGAGTTATGACACTATTGAAGCATATGAGCGCATTACATTTATCAAACACTAGCATTTAATCAGCTACGGCATTAGAGAAGTACCATATTGTCCCTTTAATGATTTTTCACTTTGCTTAGGATCGTTTGATAGTAACGACAACATTCATAAAGAGAGAAAAACTTTTTTATAATGAGCGTTAGTTTTGTACTGAAATTCTTACTTTATCGTTTAATTTTTTTTTAATTATTTTTTTAATTAGCCTCAAGTCAGTGTTTAAATTTAAAATAGAAGCGAACGACCCAGGCTGCTAATTTTTGTGGACAAATATAAATAAAACACTTGGTGAAACACATAAATAGTACGATATTTCGGTACCTATTATTGTTTATGTGTGTCAAACACACACTCATATTAAATAAAAAATGAAACAAAAAATAATCTTAAAAAAAAGAGAAAAAAATGTTAATTTAAAACAAAAAATTTAACTTTTTTGCTATAATTTTTTTTATTTTTATCTGAAAGAAACAAAAAGTTCACAAATTAAAAAATGCTCTTTTAACCACAAAAACGTGTTTTAATTTTTTTTTTTTTGTTACAAAAGGGAAAATTATACCAAAAATGCCTGGCATGGTGTAGCAGCTGTAAAAGTTTTTTTCTGGTTTATTTAGAAGCCCTAAATGCGAGTAGTACTTTCCCTAAAAAAATTTTTAATTTTTTTCTTTTTGTGCATTCAAGCCCAGTTGACTAAAATGCAGCTTGAAATGGCATTAAAAAATAGTTTGCTTATTAAAGAAAGTAAATTAAGTAACTTTTATTTTAGCATCTTAAAAGAAATATTTAATTTAATTAAATTCATTTAAGAAATCATTTTTTTCCGCTCGCCAACTTATACTGCATGATATGAACAAAAAACAGTGATGACTGCAGCACTACTAAGTATTTATATAAAACTATATGAGGACTTAATTGCTTTTATTTGCAATTAAGTTGTTTAATATATAGCTCATTTATTTTAATAATGTCATAACTTACAAATGCTTTTTTTTATTAAATAAATAAACTTTTTCTCAATATGTTATCCGTAAAAATATATAAAAAAAATATTTTAAACACTTTTTTATAAAACAAAATATTTTAAGAAAATGTTCCAATTTGCCAGCAAATTGCAAAAATTAAATTGCACCCTTGTAATTTTTTTTTTTTTATTATATAACTAGATATTAATGTAAATTGACGATACATCTTTAAAAATTCCATGAATTGTCAAAATTTGTATAGTGTCCTTAAGGCAGCATATGTCAATCAGAGAAATGCAAAAATCACAGTTTTAGTTAATTGTGCATGATTGAAAAATTTTATTTATAATAAAACCACACAAACTAACAATTTGAATAAAACTTGTGCACAACATTTGATTAAATCATGTTCGAGACACGATTAGAAACTGATTGTTTTTTTATGCTGTTCACACGATTGAATCCAAAAATTCCGTATTTCAATACAAAGCCACACAAAAAAACATTCCTATTTTATTACGCTGTAGTTTAGATACTCAAATATATGTGGTCGTTGATTTAATGTTTTTTGCATATTTGTGTTTTTGAATGTTTGTATTTTGCTTTTTAAAGTCAATCGTGTTGAAAAGCATAAAAAACAATCAATTTTCAATCGTGACTCGAGCACGACTTAATCAAATGTTACGCAAGAGTTTTTGTGAGTTGAATAAATCACACACATACCGATCACAACCAGGCAAGAAAATTTCAAGAAGATTGCCACTTTTATTAATATTTTTATTTAATAAAATATTCTTTATTGGACAATAATTATTTATTTTTCCAACGTTCTTTAAAATATGATTTTAAATTTAATAAATATATTACAAACAAATAAATAATTTTATTTTATTTTATTTACTTTTTTGTAGGAATTTCAACAAAAACTTTTTCATTTATTCGACTTAGATGGGAATGGTTATTTGGTACAAGATCGTTGGATTGAACATTTAAAAGGACGCTTAACGTAAGTAGTTATTTGTCTATTTTTATTTATATTTATATTTCTTTTACCTCTAAATTATATTCCTATTCCTATTCCTATTCTTATTCCTATTCTTATTCCTATTCCTATTCCTATTCCTATTCCTATTCCTATTCCAGCCTATTCCTATTCCTATTCCTATTAATATTCCTATTCCTATTCCTATTCCTATTCCTATTCCTATTCCTATTCCTATTCCTATTCCTATTCCTATTCCTATTTCTATTCCTATTCCTATTCCTATTCCTATTCCTATTCCTCTCCCTACTTCTATTTTTATATATTTATTTACATTTATTTATATTTATTTATATTTATTTATTTTTATTTTTCTATATTTATTTATATTTATTTCTATTACATTAGCTTACAAATTGAAATGGTATCGCACTGAAACAAAATGCAATTGAAACGTTTTTATTTCACCGTTCCTCAATTCATTAACGTTTTAATCGCTTTTCGTTGCGGTCCCACAAATTAATTTTCGATTTGAATTTTTTCTAAACTTTGAAATTGAAAAATTATATCGGAACATTATGGAATTGAAAAATTCTAATTTCGTGCCTTTCTCGACCCATTAACGTTTCAATTCTATTTTGTTAAGATGCAATTTGCCACTGTCCTATGAGCCATTAACGTTTCACTACCCAGTAGCGTTTAAGTTCCATTTTTTTTTTATCTTATACAGTTTTTATGAGTTGGATTTAACGTTAAAACCGCATTTATGTTAAATTCACTCAGTCTGAAAACACTATTACAAAAATTTTGTGATCCGCAATTAATTATGAATAAAATAAAATGTTATGCATCCATTTTAATAAATGACCTGTTGTTTACCAAAGTGATATAAGTCCACTATTAAAAAAAATGAGTTGAAGGTAATTTTAGTAAGATATAGACATCATTTGACTGCTAACAAGTGATACCAGTTTCAAAAATGCTTAAATTATGACTTGAGTTATTTAAAACCCATGAGGACAATTGTTTAGCATTTTTTTAATACATTTTTGAAAATTATAAATTTTTAAAATTAAAAATTTATATAAAAGAAGTTTAATTAATTAAACATTTTCTTTTTAATTAAAAGGAACAAACTTTCAAGTAATGCTTATATACTACGTACCACTTGATTCATTGGAGTGATAACGGTATATATGCCAGGGAAACGTGACGTCTTGGATTTATTTTATTAATTATTTTTTACGCTGAAGAAAAACTGCTTTTTTCAATTCAAGAACAAAAACCAAGAATGATAAACACAATATTATGCCATCCCGGAAATAAAATTTAAAGCATGTAGTACAAATGACGTCACGCAATGTGTTCCTATTGGCTAATAAATAAATAATTTATTATTTTTTCTTCAAACAGTGGACAAATTACGTCATCTAACGGGAAATCATAAGCATGGCGTAATCTTGTGTTCATCATTCTTGGACAAAAACTCAATTTAATTTAAAATTTGTTTTTAAAATTCCTATTTGATTCTAAATGTTTGTGCGCGTTACAATTTTGTAATTCTTACATTTTACTCATTTAAATGTAATGACCCATAATAACGTAGTAAAATTTTTGCCGGCAATGGTCGACATTAAAATGCATTAAAATTGTTTGTGCTAAAAGCAACTTTAATATAGGAAAATCGAAATGTGATTGCCAGTCAGAACTGCGAGCTAGAAGAGCATTAAAAAAATTATTTTTAACTCTAAAGTTAAGAGCTTAAACGATTATTTTAATGGCACAAAAGAGCAAAGCAAGACTCGATTATGATCAGTAATTTAAGAAAAATACTAACTGGGTAAGATAATGATTATAGTTAGTGCACTTGTTCTATGCAACTCATTCCAATGTTCAAACATTTAAAAGTGCAACAGCGCAAATAACCCACAAAATGTATACAATGTTGCTGCAACAACATGTATCTTCATTTTTATGGTACAGCTGGAGACAAAGACAAAACTTACTGAGTGTGTGAGTGTTAGTATTATCAATTGCTCTTCTTCCTGTTTGTGTTTAAGACCTCAGCAAGGGGTTCCAACAACAATTCCAATTGCACACAAGTACAATTTTATAAAAAAGGTTTTGTTTTTCTGATGCTCAAGGCCACAATAATTAAAAAATTATTGATGAGTTTTTATACATTTTTTTTTTTAATTTGTTGTATTTAGTTGCAAATATTGCAACAACTGCCACAATTCTTTATCATAAAGACACGACAAGTTCTCAAGGAAAAAACAAACAAAAAAGTTTTAATGGTACCATACACTCATATGATTGTTAGTATGGAAAAAAACAATCTCTTTTATTAAAAAAAAAAGAGGAAAGTTAGTTAAAATTAATTTACCAATGTTGAGTAAAAGCAGAATTCAATTCGCAAATATCGATATCACACGAAATTTCCCTTTAAATTATATTAAAATTTCATTCAATATATAATACTGCAAGTTGTCTTCTGAAATGGTTTTCATTCTATAAACTAAACAAATTGCTGTCTTGCCCTTCGCTAAATGAAATGGGATTTTCTACAGTTGATAGAGCTATATCTGTCAAATTGGCTGTCCCTTATCAGTCGCCAACCACGCAATTAGAAAATTGCTACTTTAATAAACAAAATTATCGATTTTGAAACGATACCTGTCCACATAGTCTTTTTTTCATGCAAAATTTTGAATTAAAAAAATAATTGTTTTCTGTTGCTCTGGTTCAAAAGTCGACTTTCATTTGTATACTTGTGTAATCAATTCACATACAGGGCGTGTTCATGCAATTATACTTTTTTTAAATAGCTGTAGATTAGAGCTTCCGCGACTACCCAAATCTTACAATTTGTTCTTATCAAATTTTTACTTGTGCGGCTTACTTACGTGCTTAAGTTTAAGACTGTTGGCTTTAAAACTAACAAAAACCATGCACCATTTGTAAATTTAGCCAAATGGATATTTTGTATGCGCGCCAGCAACAAAACCACAGTGCGCATTTACACGATGTTGCATAATATGCGCAATGGATCCGATAGGCTTTTCAAACGAACGAATTTGACAATGATTGTGGTTGACTTTTTCAAAAAACAAATAATTCCACAATTGGAGATAATAAGAGAGAGAGAGAGAGAGAGAGAAATGGCGAGAGGTCATAGAGAAAGAGAAAGTGCAAGAGAGCGAGAGTGAGATTGAGAGAGTGTGTGTTATCAGTCTTTTATTTTTTGTCATTACACACATATGGTAACAATTTACACTTAGCTAAAACTAACTACTCTGCTATAATTGCTTGACTCAGCTGCAGATTTGCTTAGACTCCCGAGAGCCCAGTTGAGAAATGTGGTGCCAGTAATAACAGTCCACTGCAGTTTTGGTAACTATACTAGGAAAATCCCTTTGCCATTAAATGACTACTGTGGAACAGAGGAAGGCGAGGAAAATATGGAACACCTTCTCTGCCTTTGCCCTGCCCTGGAAAAGCGGCGCAAGCTCTACCTTGGGAAGCGCTACATACAGGGTCGACTATAGAAGTAATCGGTTATGGGGACGGACTCATATTTTGCTTCTTTTCGTACTATCTCCCTACATCCTTTCACTCTTCTATCTTTATTGTTTTCTTTCTTCTACATAAGTCTCACAAAGGGACCACATCAGCGGACCCAAGTGAGCCCCTTTCTGTGCAACTTAACCTTACTATTTCCATTATTTCGAACAAATATTACTTTTAGAAAAAAAATTTTTTAATTTTCTTTCTATAATCAAAACTTTTAAAAATTTTTGGATATTATTTTTAGGCTTGATAGACAAATGGATTTTGCCGAACAATTAGAATCAGTGGCGTATGTGATTTGTGGTGAACAAAGTAAAATAACTTTTAAGAATTTTTTAGATATTTGGCAGGCACGAGGGGTAAGTTTAATTTCAACAAAAAATAATCAAAGAAAATTGTAAAATTCTTTTGCTTCTTTTGAATAGATTTTAGATAAATTATATCGTCTCATTGATAATGATGGCACAAATACAAATTCTATATCCACAAATCAAATAATGGAATTTATTTCACATTTAACAAATTCAAGGTAAGTTTTTCTGCTCTTTTGATTTCGTTTTCATATTTTTTATATTTTTGTTTTTGTCTTCTTAAAGTGCAATTGATTTATGATCATGTTAACAATTTACAAATTGTAAAACAAAACTGATTTATTTTTATAATTGCGCGTAAGAGCATAAAACTGCTGGCGAAATCCTGGAGTGTAAAAAAAACTAGTTAAGGTATTTTAAGCAAATAACGCTCATTTACTTTAATAGTGGCATAATTATAAAAACACGATTTTACAGGAGAGCTATTTAAAGTTTGCAATTTGCAGGCTCTCTTAGGAGAATTATTTTTTTAATTTTTTTTTTCTGAAAAAGCGTTATTTCAAAGTGTTATAAGTCTACTTTTTTTTTAAATGCGTATTTTTTTTAATAAGATAGAAAGACCATCCAATAAAATTACTGCTAACACAATTTTTAAGTCGACTTATACCACTTTGGAAAATAACCTTTCATATACTAGGGCGGATTGATATTGACGCTACCTAAGTAGGAAAAAAAACCTTTCTTTTTTCAAAAATTATTTATTTCTCAACATAGTCTCCTTTTAGCTCAATACACTTAGTAAGAGGATATTCCAACTTTTAATACGATTTTGGGAACCCCTGAAAATACGCGTTAGTTTCGGTAATCACTTCTTCTTTTGAGATGAATCTTTTTCCTGCGAGCCATTTTTTCTAGTTTGGAAACGGGAAAAAGTCACTAGGAGCTAAATCTGGACTATAAGGTGGATGACCAACCAATTCGAAGTGTAATTCTCGTATATTCTGACGATATATAAGTTGAAATATTGACGAAAACTTAGTTTAAAAAATTAAAAAAGGCAATTTTTGAGTTGTGAAATTTTTGAAATAAACGAGCGATATGTTAAAAAGGATTTTCATAATTATATCCTGAAGAAGCTAGCAAAGTGCTCTTGAACAAGATTAGCAGCAAACAACCATAACAGTATTACCACATGAAGTGCCCCGCAAATTATTGCTAGTGCTAAGTTAATGCACTACAATCAGGTTGCAGGTTCGATTCCTACCCTAAAGCCTGAGGACTTGTGTTCAAAATTATAAAAAAAAATATCAAAAATAATATGTGTCTCAGTTGACTCTGTTTTATTTTTCGAAAATATTTATTTATAAAAAATTCATTTTCACTTTGTTTATTTAAAATAAATTTATTTTTATACTAAAAAAATGCCGACGCAATGACAAAATTTATTCACAATAAACAAAATGCATAATTCACAATTAAATGACATAATTCAAAATAATAAAGTTATTCCCCAAGAGTGAACATTTGCAATATCTAAATCGATTTGTCTTTCTATTCAATTTGTTTTTCCGCAAGAAATCACTAATATGACCATTTTAACATGGGACATTTTAAAAAGCTTTAGAAAAAAAGCTCTTAAAAAGCAGTTTTCTTTAAAAAAAAAAAAGTTTTTAATGTTATTTTTTTTAAAGAAAACTTATTCTACTTAAAAATTAGTTAAAGATACGGAAATGGGAACTCATTACCTTTAGTTTGAGGTACGAGTATGTCTCGTCCCCGCACTTTTTCTGGCGTGAACACTGTACAAAATTTCCCTTCCAAGAACCGTGTATGGGCAACTAATGATATTTTTGTTGAAGAAAATTTATTCCATATAAAAGTTATTTAAAAATGCCGGAATGAGGTATTCCCTGTCCTTTTCTTGTATGGACACTGTACAAAATATCCAAGTGCCTACTGCATGCAAATTTGAAAAAACGTAAAGAGTTACGGTGTTGCAAATTAAACTTGGCGAATTTAACTTCACTCAATTTTTATTTATCGAAACAATTCTATTAAAAAAAGCTTTAGGAAGAAAAATAACCTTTAAAGAGCTGGATTTAAAAAAAAAAAAACTTTTATCTTAAAAAGAATTTTCTGAAAATGAATCATAATTTCAAAAAGCTTTTAATAAATAGAAAAGAAATATGAGAAGTAAAAATGTATTCTAAGAAACTATTTTTTTTTTCTAAAAGAGCTTTTAAACAGTGCATAAAAACAAACGAAACTTTTCATAAACGTTTGCTGTAAAATCATACACTTTTCGCAACTCTTTTGTATATCCTTTTTTACATGAGCAAAGCCGATTTCAGCAATAGTAATCTTCTTTTTTCGTACATTTGCCAAAAAAACTAAAGCAGAAATGTATTTCTTTGAGTGATTGAATTAGTTTTTTTTATAGAAATTTTTAAGCTGTATATGTGTGCAGTGTGTGTGTGCGCTCAGCCAGCCATGCTTATAGACAAGTGTGTATGTGTGTCTTAACAATGATTAATTTCATTGGTTTTTCTTTTTATTCTATACTTTTGTACCTGCATGCGTATAAACTAATAATACAATTAATTCTCAGGAAACGAAATACAAAATTAAGCGGCAGAAATTTTTTTTTTTAAAGAACAAAACAAAAGCAAACCTTTCCTTTTGTTTATTTTCCTACTCTGTTTGTCAATATCATTTAGAAGTTTTTATTATTTTATTAAACGATCAAAATTTCTTTAAGTGTAATTGACAAAAAAAAATTATTTTGCAACGCACTTAAAACAACTGCCTGCCACAGCAGTCCTTTTATAAGTTCTTTATTTAAAAAGTAAGAACAACAACAACAACTTTAAAGAGTTTGCTGACAAGGCACATGAAGAAAACCAACCCAACAGCCAGCCAGCTAAGCTATTAATCAAATAAAACTATTTTTTCCACTATTATATATATATATATATATATATATATATATATATGTATGTATGTGTGTGTGTTTGTTGGCTTACGATTACTGATATTCTAAAAGTCTGTCGCACTTTTAGCGTTTGACCAACATACTAGTAAATTTTAGTGAAGTTTACTACTGATACTTACTTTATAATAACGTTTGGTTTATTACTGCCGGTTTTATTACAATTGCTGCAATCGTTTAATTAATTTTTAATTTATTGCTAAAACAGTTTTCATTTTTTGCCGGCCTTCTTTTATTTTATGCCTTTGCTTAAATACTAAATTATAATTTTTGCATAAATTTCCAGACGTTTTCTTTTTAAAAATATTTATTATTTACTCTTTGCCATATAGAGCACGCACTGGTTTTGATAAAAGTTCTTTAGCACGTCTGGAGCAGCTGTTTCGTAATACGGTGGGCAATGAACAAGAAATTAGACGAGAGGAATTTCAAAAAATTGTTACCTCAAAAAATGTAAGTTTCTTTCTAGTTATTTTGTTTTAATTTATTTAATAAAAAAATTTTAATTTATTATCAAAAAATGGTTTTTAATTTTTTTAAATAAAAAATAATTTTTAAACTTTTTTTGTATTTTTTAATAAAAAAACATTTTTTACATTTAAAAAATATTGCTTTTTAATTGAAAAAAAATATAAATTTTTTTTAATTTGTTTTAATTTTAATTTGTTTTAATTTAAATTTTTTTAATTAAAAATATTTTTTTTAAATTAAAAAACACATTAAAAACATTATTTTTTAATTTTTCTTTTAATTAGTAAAATAAAATTTTAATTTCTCTTTTAATTACTTTAAAAAACATTATAATTTTTTTTAAATTAATATCTTTTATTTTTTAATTTTTTGTTTAATTAATTTTTTTTGTAATTAATTTTTCCTTTAATTTTTTTTTCTGTATTTTTAGCCTTTTTTTACGGACCGAGTTTTCCAAATCTTTGACAAAGACAATTCGGGTTCAATATCACTGCAGGAATTTATTGATGCGATACATCAATTCTCAGGACAATCAGCTGACGATAAAATACGTTTTCTTTTTAAAGTTTACGATATTGACGGTAAATTTAAATTATTAAAGAAGAAAAAAATAATAAATTTACCCTTCCAAAAATATGAAAATCTTTAACAATTTGTAGACACAGGGCCCTTTAAAATATCCTGTCCTCCAAAAGTTTAACGTAAAACCGAGCCTGTTCAGTTGCTTACTCACAATGTAACCACACCAAAAAACTTGCCTTCCTCTTTCTAATGGCCTGTTCACCCCACCCTTAAGAAAAAGATTATTAAACTACTTTAAAAATAATCATATCTAAACATAGTTTTTGTAAAGATAATCCAATTTATGGGGTTTCCAAAAAAAAATTTTATTCCACAAAAAAAATTTAAATACCTGAAGACTAAAAGCAAAGTTGTTTGGAAAATAAGCTAAACTAAATTGTATAAAAAAAAACTAAATCAAATAACAAAAAGATTAAAGCCAGACCCATAATAACTAACAAACATTCTTGTTATCGCTTAAAACTAAAGCAAAAAAAAAAATTAACATTCCATATCCTGAAAGAATTAAATTTTTTTTGAACTCTGCATTCAATCCAATAAAAAAATTCATTGAGTTTTACATTAACAAAAAAGTTTCATTACTATAATGAAAACTTTCATTAAATATAAATATAACAAACGTTTCATTAGACAAGGATTATTTAAAATTTTTATTCCCTGAACGAATTTTATTCATTAAATTTCAGAATTTTTTCATTAATTTAATGAACAATTTTATTGAAATTCAATTAATTAAAGTTTCATTTCTAGAAACCTTTTTCGTTGAAATTACATGAATATTTTCCCTTTGCACTAATGCAAATAATTTTATTACGTTATTGAATACTCATTCAATTAATGTAAAAATTTCATTGCTTTAATGAATTAATTTAATTCTAATAATGAAATAATTTCATTCAATTAATGAAGAAAATTCATTAAATCAATGAAAAAATTTAAGAGAATTAATGATATTATTTCATTCTTATAATGAAACCGTTTCATTAAATTAATGGAAAATTTCATTCCATATTTACTTAAAGCGTATGTAGGCTATATAAAATTCGGCCAAGCCTAGTGGATTCTCTTATTTATTTTTTTATTTCTTAATTTAATTTTTTTTTTACTTTTTTTTTAACAATTTATTGATGATTTATTAACTCAGGTGATGGTCTCATTCAACACAAAGAGTTACATGATGTTATACGTGCCTGCATGGAAGAGAATGGCATGGAATTCTCTGATGATCAAGTAAGTACATCGTATATCATATTTGCTTATACTAAATTTTTCTCTCGTACTGGGAATACAATAACAACAAAAAAAGTTTTAAACAACTAACTGACAGCAATAAACAATGATTTATGTTTTCTAATTGAATCAAATAAGAAATATTAATAGATTTACCATAAAACCAACATAACATATGGCGGTAACATAAAAAAACAACGAAAAATGTAGAAAGAACTAAACACAGATATGATAACATATTCTTTATAAATGACCCACTAAAATATAAATTCTTTTATTGTCAATTCAATAAAACTTGATGGGCTTGCAGAGCAATTTGTTTTGCACTGACAAAAAAAAATTACTTAAACTCAATAGTTATTTATATGTTGTTTTTGCAACTGCGGTTATAAGAACCAACTTAAAGCCAGTTAAAAGCTCAGTTGTGACAAACAAAGTTTTTTAGTTGTAACGACATGAATTTCGAATAGTCAGGGAATTTCTCTCCTTACAGCTAAAAAAATAGCTTATCACAACTGGAATCTGTGACTGGCATTATATTTCATTCTCAAAATGAAAGTATTATATGAAAACTACTTAAAATTTTTTAAATTTTAGAATATTTTTGTATCTTTCGCATTTTTACACTGAAAATACATTAAAGGTTCAAAAAATTTTCATATGGTTGAAAAAGTAAATGAAACAATAAAATTTTTTTTTAATTGATTGCTGTCTGTCTGCATCTTCCTTTGTCTACTTCACTTTTTCTCCATATCTCTCTCACTCTTTCGATCTGTCAGTCTATCTCTGCCACTCTCTCTCTATCTCTTTCTCTCTCTATCTATCATTGTCAATTTGTATCTCTATGTCGGTCACTCTGTCTCTCTATGTCTGTCACTCAGTCTCTATCACTGGTACTCTCTCTACCTGCCGCTTTCTTTCTCTGTTAATCTCTCTGCCTATCCCTCTTTTTCTCTGTTACTCTCTCTGGCTAACTCTGTCTTTTTCTGTTACTCTCTCTACCGACCTCTCTCTTTCTCTGTTACTCTGTCTACCTACCTCTCTCTTTCTTGCATACTATTTTTTTTTCTTTTATTCTCTTTCTCTCTTTATCCGTCTAACTTTCTTTCCATTCCTTACTGTCTCTCTATCATGCCAATTATGAATATTCCCAAGGATTTTTTCCCTGGAAGAATTTTGGTTTTTGGGAGAAATTTCCCTAAATCAGATAACTTGCCATGTTAAAAAAAGGGAGAAATTTTGTTTATAATAAGAGGAAAAGGAAAAGTGAAAAAACTCCCCGGGAATTTTTATTCATAATTGGGCTGTATATCTTTGACTCTCTCTTTCTTTATCGTTCTTAGTCTTTCTCAATCACTCTTACTCTCTATTTTTTTCTTGTTCTCTATCTATCTCTCTCACTCTCTCTATCTCTTTTACAACAAACACTCTCTCTCTTTCTTTATTTGTGTTATTGTGTGTCAATCTCGCTTACTCTCTCCATCCCTTGTACCCTCTCTATCTCACATACACTTGCTATCTTATATTTTCATTCCTTCCATATCTCTTGCTCTCTTTTATTCTTTTTTTTCTCGTAGCCAATCCATCTCTCCTAACCCTTCTCTTACTTTTTATTTCACTCTTTCTCTATCTTTCTTACTCTCTGTATTGCTCTTTCTTTTACTCGCTTATTTACTTTTGCTTTTTTTTTTTATTACCCTCTTCCTCTAACTCTAACTCTCTAACTCTCTCACTCTCTCTCTCACTCAACAAAATTTTTTTACTAGATAGAAGATCTCACCACAGCCATGTTTGAAGATGCTGATCCTTACAATCGTGGCGAAATAACATACGAAGCTTTAAAAAATCAATTACATAAACATGGTGGCCTATTAGAAAATTTAAGTATAACGTAAGTTAAAATTTAATTTCCCACAACTTCTATTTGTTTCATTTGATTCCTTTTTTTATTTAGAATTGATCGTTGGTTAGTTCCCTTGGGCCAGGAAACTACAGTTGATAGATCTAAAGTTTCGTTTTGGAATCGTATTCCCATTCCACATCAATTAACCCCTGCCTACATGAAAAATAATCATGTGTTTGTAACATATTTATTCATTTATATAGCGACCAATGTGTGTCTCTTTATATCGAGAGCAATACAATATAGAGCCAGCAATATTTTTGTTATATTTGCCAGAGCATGTGGTAAGTATTTACTTGTAAGAGTAGGGCCAGGGCTATTAATTATTTTAATAATTTGTAGGTCAATGCCTCAACTTTAATTGTGCCTGGATTTTGGTGCTCATGTTACGGCATTCTCTAACTTATTTACGCTCTCATGGTATCGCCACTTATTTGCCAGTGGACAATCACATTTATTTGCATAAATTGACCGGCATTGTGATATCGATACTCAGCTTGTTGCACACCATAATGCACCTCTTTAATTTTTCTTTGATTGTGGTAAATGATCCCGTAATAAATCAAGAAAATTTTACTATTTCGGAATGGTTGCTAACAGATCGCCCTGGCTTATTTGGTCTGGTACCAGGTTGGGCCAATCCCACAGGCATAGCTCTCTTTGTAATACTATTGGTAATGTTTATCTGTTCCCAGCCATTTGTAAGACGCAAGGGATCATTTGAGATATTCTATTGGACTCACTTGTTGTACATACCCTTTTGGATTTTGGTACTATTTCATGGTCCCAATTTTTGGAAATGGTTTTTCATACCAGGTATTGTGTACATAATAGAACGAATTTTGCGTTATGTTTGGATGAGAGGAGAACATGGAAAGACCTACATAAGTTCGGGGCTGTTGCTACCTTCTAAGGTTATACATTTGGTTATAAAACGCCCCTTCCATTTTAATTTTCGACCAGGAGATTATGTGTTTGTAAATATACCAGCCATAGCCAATTATGAATGGCATCCATTTACCATAAGTTCAGCGCCAGAACAAGAGGATTACATGTGGTTGCATATACGTACAGTCGGCGAATGGACCAACCGTTTGTATCGGTATTTTGAAAAGGAACAACAAAAACTGCACAACGGTGAAGTAATAGCACACAAACAAGCCATACCCACCTCAAGTCTATTGCAAATTAGCAATGAATGCAAAACAAATAAGAAACCCACCTCTGCCACACCACAATCTGATTTCTTGGCTCAAAATCTTTCTAAAATTCAGCACAGTTCGAGTTTTGACTCGAACATGCTATCGAAAAATCTGCAAGAGCTAAAAACTACAGCACCCACACGGCCGCCGCGACACAATTTTGTGCCACCACGTTTAGCCACCCAGAGCATAAGTGCCAGTGATGCACATCATGAAACCAATGGTGGCATTAATCGCATACGTAGTCTTAAAAAATCTTTACAAAGAACATTTTCACGCAAGGATAATGGAGATGTTAAACAAAAAGCTAAACGTAATTCAGGACATTCAAATGATGGCTACGTATCGGATGAATTTGATTTGGAAGGAAAAGCAGAGCATGGAAAACGCCCGAAATTTGAAAAATTCTTATTAAACAAACCGCCTTTGGCAAAAAGTGCTTCGTTACCGGATATGGCAGTAAAGACAAAGAAGAGGGAAAGACTAAAGGTGTAAGTAGATTTTTCAATTAAGTAATTAATTATTTTTAAACCATGAGACCCCCAAAAACTAGTGATCAGTATGCCAGTATATCAATCGGGCGGTCATGTGGTACAAGTTATAGAAAAATATGATTAAGCAAACACCAATTGAAGAAATTAAAACGGAGGTTAAGGAAGTACAAGCTTATAATTTGAATTATAGCGGCCTTTCAATAGGGACTTTTAAACTTTTAGAGTTGATAGCTGAGATATTGTTGTCGCACAATATATGGCATTGGTTGTTATTTATTCAGTCTTTTTGATTAATTTTCAACACCCCCTGCTCTCATTTTACGGACATCAACGACATGTAGCTTTAATAAAAGGCCGCTAAGTTTCACATAGCTTATGCTATATTCTCTATGAACGATTTGAGGCCAAATTAAGCCAGGTTCAAAATTTTCGTATTTCATGTCGAAAGAAAACGATTTATATCAGCGCCAAAAACGTCGTTTTTCATGTCAGATGAAGTCCATTAAAATCAAAACTCAAACTATGGCAGTCAATACCCAAGAAAACCGATTAAAACCAGAGTTTGTGTTTCAATAAAATTTGCTAGTTATTGAATGTAACGATTTGGCGTCTGGTTTATGCGCCAGGATCTTAGAAAAACTTCTATTTCGAATTTTTTGTTTAAAATATAAGCCAACGATAACGTTCGATTTAGTAAACCAGGCTGTAAATTATTTCACACAAGAACCTTTAAAGAATTTTAATAATATTTTTTTTTGTAATAAAACAACATTTTTTCGAAACCTTATTTATAGCCTACACGCTTTGGGGCGTTCCGAATCGGAGAGGTCGTTTGATGAGACTCGTATAAGACGTGCAAGAATGCAAAACATGGGTTTAGCTTATTTGAGTCCACAAAATAAATCATTGGCACAATCATTTCGCTATATGCGCCACAAGCCCACTATAATAGCCTTTAAAACACCTGGCATGGAGGAACCTAATGATTTAGAACGTGCTATAAATCAAGCAACAATAGTAGAAGCCTTTAATCTATTGCAGGCTGAGGAGGGCCAACTACCAAAAGGTATTGATTTAATTTTAGTTTTTCTAATGTTCTTGACTTAATATTTTTTTTTTTAGATAAAACTTTAGCCAACAATGGCAAACCGGATGATAAAACAGATTTTACAATATCGAAACCTTTGGAGGTAAGTGGATCTGGTCTTTTATCTATTTTTTTTTTTATTATTTGCAAAAACGAATGCAAATTTAACAATTAAAGAAAAAATGTAAAATATTACTTGTCTCCTCACCGCTATAACAAAACAAAAACTATCGAAAATTAAAAAATTTATGCAAAAGACTACTAATTTTTCTTGTTACTGTTATTTATGAAATAAAACAAAACAATTACAAACACACATTTCAAACTCTTCAGGAACAAACCATTGCAAGCAATCGTGTGAGACGTTTAAGGCGTCCCACATTTTTGCGCTCATTATCGACCACAATAAATAATCGGGGCAGTAATGGCAGTATACCCTCAAGTGGCACAACTAACTCTGGTGGCAAGGTTACACTTGATGCAGGAGTATTAGAGGTTTGGGTCTTTAACAAATAATTTTTAATTAAATTCCAAAAATAAACTCCTTTCAAAACAAAAACTAAAAACTCAAAAAGACAAATACGTTAAAACTATTTCTATCGCAATATGTATTTCCAAACTAAATTTTTTTATGTAGATTCTAATTGATGGTCCCTATGGAGCTCCCTCATCCCATATTTTTATGGCTCAGCATGCAGTGTTGATTGGCACAGGCATTGGTGTTACACCATTTGCCTCAATATTACAATCGATAATGCATCGTTATTGGAAGGCACGCCATACCTGTCCACGTTGTGATTTTGAGTGGGCCAGCGATATACCGAAAACGGTTATGAATTTGCGTAAAGTCGATTTCTTTTGGATCAATCGTGATCAACGTTCGTTTGAGTGGTTTGTTAATTTGCTATCACAATTGGAAATTGAACAAGCAGAATTGGGTGGCGCTATGGAAAGGTAAGGAAGGAAAACTAAGCAACAGTTGTTGTTTAATTTTTACATTTTGTTATTTTTTTTTTTTTTTTTTTTTTTTGAGAATTCTCAAAGAAGTTTTACAAATACTATATACCACCCTACACTACTCCTTAAAAAGGATTAAAAAAAATACACGCACACACGAAAGCACACAGGCCCAAGTACATAACTAAACACTTTAAAACCCAGCCACTCACATAGTATCACAAAAATTATCAATATGATTAAAGTTTTTAGTTGAATCAATTAAACATATATATTTTATAAATTTCATTTTGTTTTTAGTTTTCATTTAATTGTATATGGCAATTATTAAATATTTAATTATCTTTTTTAATAAAAAAAATTTAATTTAAAAAAAAAATTTTAGTTATTTATTTTACTTATTCGATCTTTATAAATTTTATGATAGTAAATATTTTTCAAGCTTTTTTTTATTTTCCAATATTTAGACTTTTCTAAAGAAGATATCAAAAGAAAAGTGCAAGTATTGGAAAATAAAAATAAAAGCAATTTTTTTTAAATATTTTTTAATATAAAATTTTTCAGTTTTTATTAAATTGTTTAAATATTTAATTGTTTTAATTTTTGTATATATTTTTTTAAATTTTTATTTGTCATTTAATTATTGATTTTTTTTATTTTTTATTATTTTATTTTTTTATTTTGTTTTTTATTATTTTTTATAATTTTTTTTATTTTTTATAATTTTTTTTTTTATTATTTTATTTTGTTTTTTATTATTTTATTTTGTTTTTTATTATTTTTTTATATTTTATTATTTTATAATTTTTTTATATTTATTATATTTTTTTATTGTGTTTTTTATTTTTTTATTTTTTATTATTTTTTTTATATTATTTTTTTTTTTTATTATTTTTTTTATATTTTATTATTTTTTATATTTTATTATTTTTTTTATTTTTTATTATTTTTTAATTTTTTATTATTTTTTTATTTTTTATTATTATTTTTTTTATTATTTTTTTAATTTTTTAGTTTTTGTTATCTTTTTTTGTCATATTCATCCCTATTGTAAATATAAGTCTCCGGCTGGTAGTAACGACAGTGAAGACATAAAAATGGTATTGACGAAGTCACCGTTGACAGTAATCGATTACTATTTAGTATTACATGAGACGCTTTAAAGTCGCCGTTGAACTGAAATAGCGACATACATATTTGTTGCCATATATTTTTAGAGCGACTCAAAGGCTACAAAATGTTTTAAGCTTTGCAACAGGAAAAATTTTTAAAATTAAAAATTAAAACTTCTAAAAATTAAAAGTGAATAGTACTTAAAATTGAGAAAAAATTAAAAAAATAAATGTAAAATAATTTGAAAAACTAATTGCTGAACAAGAAAGCAAACTGAGTTTACCAAGACGGTTTTAATGAGGAGCAAAGCCCAGCAATTTTAAAGAAAATCACTACAAAATTAAATTTCAGCTGTTCATCAATAAGACTTGCAAAAAAAGTAACTATATTATTCACGCATTTGCTATAATGCAAATTAAAAATATCCGACCCTTTATTTAAGACTTCCTTTGCAGTCTAACATTTTTTTTTTTTTTTTTTTGGTATTCTTCAGCATCAGACATTTTACTTTCCCTCATAAAAATATGTTTTATTTTATATGTATTTAATACAAAATTAGAAAACTCTTATTTCTTTTAAATTATCGATAATGTGTCGCCGGCAACACAACTGTGTTAGATAATGCCATTTTATAGTGTTTTTATATTAGAGCGCATCTTATAGGAGTGTTTTACACTAGAGCACATCTTAGAGGAATGCGTGGAAGATGTTGAAAATGGAAAAAGTTGTTTACACTCTCAACATGTACCATCAACTAAACTGCCGAAAAATAAGAGAAAAGTAGACGCACAATTTTTTTAAATAAAAATATGTATAGAAATGAATTAAGAAAAATCATCCATTATTGGACTAAATGTTGCTTTGCAAGATCAAACCCATTTGGGTTGGAAATTTGAATTTTTATTTTGTTTAATATGTGATGCCACTAAAATCGAAAATATTACCATCTTTCTAGTGATGGCACGAAAATTATCGAAAGATGTTAAGTGAAACAAAATGAGATACGAACATCTTGTAAAGATGTTGGAATATGTTGACTTTTTCTACATGTTGTCATCTCGCCGAATAGATGGTAGATGTTAAATGTGCTCTAGTGTAAGAACCCTATTAGCATCGAGACGACAGTATTGTTGCTTTAATACAACATGCCAATTAAGTCAACAGCAAGTTGTCCGCGACTTACATAATAGGGGTTATTAACTATGTATTCAATTCAATCAATTAAAAACTTTTTTGTTTTCAATTTATATTTATTTGTGTATAACAATTATCAAATAAAAATGGCTATTTTGTTCCTGAAGAAGCTACAAAAATTGGAGCGAAATATCGATATAAAAATAAATTTTTGAAAAATAAGCTTAACAAAATAGCCATTTTAATTAAAAAGAAAAAGGTCAAATAAAACTTACTAATAAATTATAAAATATTTAATTCGGTTATTTTTTAAAAATAAATATTTTTTTTAATTATTAAATATTTAATCAATAAAATTTTTATAATTTTTTTTGTTAATTTTTTTTTTTTTTTTAATTTTTTTTTTTAATTTTTTTTATTTAATTGTCATATTAATTAAATATTTAATTTTCATAAATATTAATTGATTTCATTAAAAATTTAATTGTTTTTAATCTTCTTTTAACTATCATTGATATTTACTAAATATTTCATTGCTTTAATTTTTTTCTTTAATTTTTAAACATTTTTATTTTTTTGTCATATTGATTAAAAGTTGAATTATCTTTTTTAATTTTTTTTAATTCTTTTTATTTGTTATTTTTTCAATTTTAAGCTTAAGATCTTATTATTTTAATTATTATTTTCCAATATTTCGACTTTCTTGTATTGAAAGTCTTCTTCAGGGAAAATTAATTATTATAATATTATTATACAACATATTATTATATTATCTTTTTCGTAATTTTTATTTATCATATAAATTAAATATTTAATTGATTCATTTAAAAATTTAATTTAATGTTCATCATATTGATTAAATGTTTCATTGATTTACTCCAAATTTTTTTTTTAACTTTATTATTTGTTATTATATAATTGATTAATTACAAATTTAATTAAAAAAAAAATTTAATCAATATAACATTTTTTTAATAGAAAATTTTAATTGGCTCTGCTACATACACACAAGAAATTAATTGCTCAAATTTATAAATTTAATAGAAATCGCTCAGCAGAGAGGTGGTATTTAGTGTTTAAAACAAAATTTTCTTATAAATTTTACAACTGCAAAATTAAAGCTTTCTATGCAAAAAGCTACAATATTTTGCATAAAAAGAAAACATTTGCAGCAATCTCTATTATCGCTTTAATATTTTTATAGATTTTTGGACATGCACATGTACATAACAAGTGCTTTGCAGCGTACCGATATGAAAGCAGTTGGCCTACAACTGGCTTTAGATTTATTGCACGAAAAGGTTGGTTTTATCACATTTTTTTAATATGTATTAAAATTACAATTTTATAAAAAACCGCACTTACCTTAAAATAATCATATTTGTTGTTGATTTAAAATTCTTGAAATTGAAATGTGAAATTGTAAATGTGGTAAATGACAAATTAATGTTTCTTGAAGTGTTTCTTGAAATTTTGTATGATTTTTATAATGAAATCTGTAAAAAAAATTAATAATAATATGTAATAATTTCTATTTGGAATTTAAAAGTTTAACAAAATATTAATCTTTATTTGTGCTTAATTCCAGAAATTGTGTTGGTTTTTAAATTTATTGTTTTACTCATGATATTCTCATGAGTTATTCATTCAATACAATAAAGAACGCAAGAAACGTTGGGAGTAATCTACTGAGGATTCAGAATAGCGTCTGATGAAATGGTCCAGATAGATATGCTATCCCCTTCAGTACTTGTTGTACTGAATAAATAACTCATGAGAATATCATGAGTAAAAGAATAAATTTAAAACCCAACACAATTTCTGGAATTAAGCACAAATAAAGATTAACATTTTATTAATAATAATAAATAAATGAGTTTGGAAAAATAATTAATAAAACAAAGGAAAATTTTTGAAAATATAATTAAAAAAAAAAAAAATTTTAAAAATAATTTTTTTAGAAAACATTTTTTTTTTTAATATATTTTTTTGTAATTTTTTAATATTTAAAAAAAATATATTTTTTTTTAATTTTAATTTTTTAAACAAAAAATTTTTAATATTATAATTTTTAAAAATTAAAAAAAATTTAAGTTTTTGTATTAAAAAAAAATTTTTAATTTAATTTTTATTTTCTATTTTGTCAATTATTTTTAAGAGAAAAATTTTTAATCTTTCTTCCATTTTTTTCTTTTTATTTCACTTTTAGGGTAAGCGTGATTTAATAACGGGTTTAAAAACTCGCACCAATGCTGGGCGACCAAATTGGGATAAAGTTTTCAAACAACTGCAGGCACAGAAAAAAGGCAAAGTAACAGTATTTTATTGTGGACCGCCACAATTGGCTAAAACACTGCGTTATAAATGCGATGAATATGGTTTTGCATTCCGCAAAGAGTGTTTTTAATTAAAATATAAATAATAAACATGAAAAACTAAACAAAAAATTTTGGGTTATGATAAAAAGTAAAATGTAAAAAATAAATAATCTGTACAGGGTAAAAGGGCTAAATTTGAAAATGTTTTTGTTGTTGTTTTTTTTATATCATTTTAACCTTAAGCTTTTTAAATTACTTAAATTTTTTTATATAAGTTGTAACAAGTAATTTATTTAATTTTTATTTATATTTTAATGTATTTTATGTATATTATTTGTTGATGTTGTTATATTGTTGTAAATTTAATTTAAATATTAAAATAAAATTTTTAGTTTAGAAAACCATGAAAAAACAAATTTAAATTGAAGTACATTATTTGATATACAAGATATGCATTTAGTAGGCACAGTGGTACTGGTACTGGCCTCAGAAAACGTAAGTAAAATTTAACCTATAACGATTAAAGGCTTCGTTAGAAGCATTAGACTGCATAATAAATTTTTAAAATCACTGGATTAATAATATGAAAATTAAAATAAAAAAAATTTCAAATAAATAAAATTAAAGAAAAAAAAAACACTAAAAAAAGTAAAATAAAAAAATTTTAAAATAACAACTCTAAATTAATTGAAAATAAAAAATTAGTTAGAAATTAAATTGAAAATTAATAAAAAATGTAAAATTAATTTAATAATAAAAATATATGAAAAAACTCAAAATGAATTAAAGAAATAATTAAAAAAAAACTCAAATTAAATTGAAAATAAATATAAAAATAGTTTTAAAAATATAATAAGTTTTAAATTAATTGAAAATAAATACAGACTTCAAAAATAAAAAAAATTTTTATTTGATAATTTTTTCGACCTTTAAAATTGTTAGTATTTTTATTTTTTATTGCTTTAAAAACTTAAATCGAATTGAAAAAAAAAATCATTTAAATTAAAAAATATTTAAACTAGAAAATTAAAAAAAAACACAACAAATTAAATAATGAATGAAATGAATAATCAAATTATTTAATTGAAAATAATAAAAAAATATGTAATTGAAAAAAAAATTTTTATTGAAAATTAAAAAATTGATTTGAAATTAAAACAAAATAAATTGAAAAAAAAATAAATTTTATTGTTTGACCTTCTTATTCTAAAAATAAAATTATTTATTAAATAAATTTTAAGTTTAAGGTTTTTTAAGAAAAAAAAACCTATTTTAATTTTTGACTATTTGGCTTCAATGTTCCAGGAATTAAAATAACAAATACAAATAAAGAAAAATAATTCCTTAAGAAAGCACTTAACGTTGAGGCCCATTATCGAAAAATTAAAATATAAAATTACTTAAACTGTCATCTTAATTAAATCAAAATTATTTTTATATTAAAAATAAAATAAAATAGAAATTATATTAAAGTAAACTTATATATATTAAAATATTATAAAATAATTTAAACTAAAAAAAATCAATTTTAAACAAAAATTTATGTAACTGTTTGTATGTAAATACATATATAGTATACTTGTATGTATCATACTTTCCTTAGGTTTCATAGATTATAAACTACTTTTACTTATGCAAAATCTACATTATTCTACTGTAAGAATTAGATATTAAAAAGCTATACCTTCAGAACACGATATTTATGATTTTCGTCTTTTAGTTTTTTTGCCAAATAGCAAAATTAATTGTGGGCCGTATTGATTTTCTTTGTATAGTTATTATTTCGTCGGTGACATTATGCACATTATAGAATTCCTCTAGTTCTGCTATGGCTTGTTCTTCAATTTGTGTTAAAGCCAAAGACTTGTGTTTATTGCGCTCGTAATATTCACGCTGGCGTTTTTCTTCTGCCAAAATCTGACTAAAGCTATTGCTATTGGAATTAGAGCCAGCAGGCGATGTGGTAGAAGCTTTAGAAATATTCAATTTCATCATATTGGCAAAGGAAGAGGGCTCAGCGGAACTTTCAGTGGGCGGAATATGCAACGAATCATTTTCAATATTTATAGGCGAAGATTGTGGTAGTATACCCCAGGCATTAGTAAGGGTTGGTGGTGTATTTGGTGGTTTAGTTTCCTGTGACAATGAGGGGGCGGCACGCCAAGAGCTTTCTGATGACAAGCGTTTGCGTTGTTTTTGTGATAGTTTTTCTCTAGATGGTGTAGTTAAATCAGCCAGATTTACATTAAGCAATTTGGAAACTGAAACTGAAGTGCAGGGCAGCTCAGTTAAATCCTTTTCACTAGTTTTTGTTTTTAATGGCGTCACAGATCCATTAACTTTATTTAAGCTAACATAATCAGGTGATGGTGGCTCTTCTTGTTTTATAACAGCATTCGCTTTAAGAGCTTGTTCCAATGAAATTTTCTTTTTAGTTTCCTTTTTGTCCACTACTTTCATCCAGGCCTCGGCTTGATTTTGTAGTTTGTTTGCTACTTCTTCTGTTTCTTTTAATAGCCTAGACTTTTCCAAGTCTCTGTTAGTTTTTTCTGAATTTTCCGTAACATTTAAAGTTTCCATCATGGAGTTAATAGCCTCCCGTTCATATTGTCTAGTAGACAATTTAGTTTTACTTTCTTTAGCCTTAGTTTTTAGGGCACATTTATACAATTGTTGTTCTTTCTCATCCATACGATAACTTAAATCTACTCGAAAATCTTCTACAAAACTGTATAAACAGTCATCATCAATTGCTTCTGAATCAGGTGTAATCATCCGATAATCAAAGACTCTTTTAAACATTTGACGATAATGCTTATTAATACATTTTAAAGCCTCCGGTTCACAATTAAATAAAGTTTTTTGTAATAGAATTCGAGCTAAATTTTGACATATAAAATCCAAGCAACCACTTTTCATGAGTTCACAATTGTAGAAACAGGCAAAATCCAACATATCACCACATTTTCTTATCGATACTTTGTCCAGCAGTAAAACCTCACAAACCTTCCTCAGGCGTTCGATAAAGAATTGGTCACAGAACACAATCATATTGTAAAGGAATGTTTCTCGATACTTTTGCCTGCGAAAATGCTCAACATCTAAAGTGTAAAGAAATTGTATAATAGCCCGCATGTACTCAATGGGCACTGTAGATAAATTAATTGTGCTCTGTTCAGCCCATGTGTGTGTAAACATCATTTCAAAATATTCTAAACGTGCCACTAGCACACATTTGTGGGCTAATAATTCTTCATTATTTTCACATAAAATTCGTACGTCATAGAATTGTTTGTAATCGTTATGTTGCATACGATTAAAGCGATATTTTGATATATCGTGAGTGTACAGATTTGTCACATTAGTTGCAGCATTTTGTATATAACTATAAATAAATCAAAATTTTTTTTTTTGCAAAAAATTATATATATATATATATATATTTATATAGGGAAACCTTGTCTACTTACTATTTCAGATAGCATGCCAAATTTGTGATATGAAATTGTTCAACAAAATTTAAAAATATATTACAAACATCTACTAGTTCAACTGGACTATCTGTACGCAAGCTACGTTGTATATCTTCAAAATCTAGAGTATAGAAAATATATAATTAATTTACATAATTATTAAAAAACTATGTAAACTTACCACATTCAATTGGTAAATAATTTGAATATATAAATTTCAAAATTAATTCAAACATTTTGCCCGTTAGTAGCGGGAAATTTAATTGTACCACTTTTTGCTTTTTGTTTGCAATTGATTCTCTTAAACCAGGTGCTCGTGCATACACAATTAATCTATGAGCAGGAAATTTATCATCATCAACATAAAATATCACATCATGTATGTTATCATATTCACAAACATCATTATATAACTTTTTGAATGTATATTCTTCTGCATTTAAAACAGGCAATTTAAAATATTTGACATGCGATTCTTGTAGCGCAGCAAATGAGGCAAAGTCATCATCACAGAAGACATCAACGGCACGATCAATTTGTATTATGCGTTGTAATTCTATGCGTATCATAAAAACTTTTGATATGTCAGCAACACGATGATTACTTTGTGACCAAATGTTACCTCTAGATTTTGAACCACCTGATGTTTCAATGTCGTGGTAATATGATGGCAAAGAGACTTGCTGACATCTACCTTTATATATGTCTCCTTGTGACAGTATCAAAAGTTGATTACCCTTATAAAGAATTTTATCAATTTGTGTTAAACGTATATTGGAGAAAGAACATCTGTTAATAAACAAGTTTTAAATTAGTTTCTTTTTGAATTAAAAATAAAAGTTGTACCTATAGAAACTTTGTGTCAATTGGTACCACAAAAACACCACATTAGTTTGTGTTAATATTAACAGTTTTAGAGCACTTGCTGAATCTTTTTCCATTTTAGTATTATCACCTTCAGCAATTGCTACACACTTTAAAGACTCGTAGCTTTATTTTAAAAGGTAATACACGATATTTAGTATACATTTTTAAAGGTTATATTAATTCAACTTACTTAGGGGCCTTTACCGATTTCATTTTATAACTATGATATATAAGTATAGTATTGTCCTTAGTTAAAACTACAGTGGCAGTGTTATTAGCATCAACAAATTGTATAGAGGTATTTTGAGGCAGTTTCATCTATAATTAAACAATACAATTTTATAATTGTGAAAACTTGAAAATGTATCAAAAATTCAGTTTTTTACCAACCATTTTAGGCAAGTTTACTATTTTGGTGTTAGCGTCAATACCCATTTGTCCCAAATTAGTACCCCATACAAACAAACATTTCTCAGAGTATGCCAACGAATGATAATCTTTGGCTATGACATTTTGTAAATTTTCAATTCCAAAATTTCTTAGGGTAGATACTTCTTTAAAATGTAAGCTCTTTTCTTCATCGCGTGTACCTAACTGTTGACTATCGTTTAGGCCACAAGCGAACACTAAAGAGTAATTCGTTAGGACCAATGAATGCTTGCGAGAGGCACTTATGCCAATAATTTCTTCGCCTTCATTTCTCAAAGATATTTTAACTTTTTTGGGTGTACTAAAACTGTTTTCGTTGCCAGTACCTTAAAAAATGTAACATTTTACCTTTCAATTATCTTATATAAAATTATAGATTAAAACTTAAAAATATATACCCAAACGGCCCCCTTTGCCGTGACCCACTGCGTACAAGTTAGCTTTTCTATCTAAAAATAAACTGTGATATGCTCCCAAGGCAGCCGTCTGTATAGATATTTGTTCTTTGCGAAAGTAATCCAGCATTTGAGGCAAATGATCAGTGCCTTGATCATTATTAACACCCAAGTTATAATTTTTGTTGGAACCCCACACTAAAAGTTCATTGTTTGGGTTTCTACAATAAATTTTTAAAAAAAAAGTTCAAGTCACTAGAAAGCATATAAAATTAAACTTACACTTTTTCGTCATGAGCATAGTCCCCCAGGCGGCAAACTTGTTGTAGAGGGGTACGGGTATCCTCATCTAATATATCCAGACTAGCGCCATAGCGCTGTAGTAAAATGGCACAGTCGATACAGCCATAAAATATGGCACGATGTAAGGGACTGCTGCCACATTCAAAGTCACGACCATTAATAATTGAACCCTAGAAATAAAAAAAATGTATAGCAACCAATGAAGAAATTTCATATAGCTACCTGATTTAATAGCCACTCCAATATAGCATAACGGTCTACTGACGCAGCAACATGTACCGCCGAACGTCCCTTTTTTAGGTACAGAAATTAAAACTTTGTTTTAAAAATACAAGTTATAAAGAAACAGATTGCTTACCAATTTTTCTTTACTTACCAAATCGTCTACATTGTCGGCGTAATTGCAACAAGTTTTAGCCACATACGCCGCCAACTTTTCGTTCTCTATGGAACGCTTAGTTAGAGCAGACGTCATGGCATTTCCATGTGTTCTTAAACGACACTTTCGTGTGCAGTCGTAATCATAGTTTTTTGGATTAAACATAATTTTCTGAATTTATTGAAAAGGTTTACACAATGACTTCACACGATCAAACACGTCAATATACAGTTAATTCTACGTGTTGCTCTGGAAAAAGAAGTCTTGCTAATTTTTCTAGGTTAGTCTATTACAAGCCGAAAAGTAGTAGAGAAAAAGTTTTTATCTTCTCGTATTTATTTAATTTTTGAAAACTTACAAACAATTCACCAGTCTACAAGAATTTTGCATAAAATAACTGCACAGGAATATTTTGATTTTTTCTTTTTTAGTAGACAGCTGTTTTTGTTTGCAGTTTTTTATTAGGGTACAGTTGATAGATAAAATTGCCAGATTTTCTTTTATATAGGCGGCACTTACAGTGTTTTTTTTTATGAAAATAACGTTTCCTACATTACTGAAAATATTAATTTAAAAAAAAATAATATTTTTACTTTTACTGTTATATAAAAAAAACACATAATACATACTTGCATATTATCAAGTCGTATTATTATATATATTAGAAAAAATATCTTTCATATATGTAAAATATACATTTCTTTTAAACTATCCATTGCGATTTATTAAATTTATATACCAATCAGGAATGAAGGAATGAGCAGTTTTACCACGAATACATTCGTATGTAATCCGTTTAGTTTTAGGATTAAAATAAAATTCATACACGGTATAAGGACAATTTTCATTAGACAATATAGAACGCAAACGTAAGAGAAATTGTAGTAAAAAATTGGCGCACACCCAGGGTGCCCAGAATGTTTGCTGGAAATAGTTTGAAATTAGTGAGCTATTTCATATTTCTATACATTTGCATTTCTACTTACCCCTCCTAATTTTGGTAGTGATCTCATTTCCATACGCTCGATGTCGTGGACAAAACCTTTTTCATCTCTCATCCCAATATACAAATCCTGTATACCAACCAAAAATGATTGACACCACCAGTTGCGTGTTTTGTGGTATAAAAAATTTTTATACTGATTAGAATTTAATTTTGACTGACGCACTTTCAGTTCGACAAATTTTAGAGAATCTAAATTATTTGGCCTATCATAGTTGCTAGAACGAAATATTAAACAATTCAGTAAAATGTAATTTGCTGTTAAAGAGCATAAATAAGGCAACTTACAGTTGAATATTTATATCACTAACAATACCATCCATTTCTGCACCATACAAAAGGTTTAGACCAGCTAAGCGGGTTTGGAAGACAAACGAAAACTCTTCACTTTCCACAACTGGTACCGAAGTGTCAGGTTCGTTAAATGGTGTGTCTGATAAACAGTACTGTTCAAATTTATAGCCGTAAGCACAAAATATTTTGCCCTGCTCCGTTTCATTATTACGACGACTTTTATCTTGAGCAGTTTCTATTTTTGACAAATAAAATGTGTTATTAAAACGGGTTACATGCAAACACCAGTCTTGCCGGAATTCATATGGGGTACACATTATTAGACGCAATACACCACGCCATGTAACAAACTCTGGCGTTACATTTGCATGGCCAAAGACCCTTTGGTTATGATCATAAATAAATTTTAGCAAATTGTCCAACTTTTCTTCGTTGCATGATTCCGGCTTTTTAATAGCTTTTTCTAAACCGGCATTTAAATCTAATGGAATTTTGTTTGCATTAGGCAACTTAAAGAAACGCAATTGTTGATCGCTGGGCTCATAATCGCGATTTGCATTAATGCTGAAGAATCCAATAGGCAGTGGCTTTTTAATATCTGGAAATGGTAGCTCATTTTCTGGTGGACTCACACGAATCCCGAAATCCTGTTTTAAATCTTTATTAGAATGATTGTACATTTCTGTTTGGTTTTATTTCACATTAGAAAATTGTGGAAATTCTTGTTTTGTTTACGTTTTGTTTTTCACTAGTGTTTTTATTGCAGAGCCAAGTGTCTTGAAGCCGGTGAAAAGCCGCTGTCCATATTTTTCGACTGTTTAAAGGCGAATTCATACATTCTATTCATACATACGATTTTTTAAATATAATGTATTTCAAACAAAACGGTCAAAGTCTAATATTAAAACATCAATAAATTCACTTTACTTTAAAAATGTCAATTACATGCACGCATGGATAAAATACAAACTTTTGATTTAAAAAAATAACAATTGTTATAGGTATACTTATAACTATAGTTGATTATTAAAGAATATAATTTTTTTTTTTGATTGATTGATTTGATTTATTAAGGAGTAATATAAATACTTTTATGAAAAACATATAATACAATTTACAAGCAAATTTGTTTAAAAATTTTAAGAAATATTTTGCATACATTAAATACATTAAATGGAATACAATTAGAAATTTTACTACAAATTTATATATATAAATTTCTTGAATTATTGTTTTTAACAAACTCAACACATTTACGATTGAACGCTTTGATATTAGATTCAATTTTCAATAAGGTAAAGCAAATGAAGTATCTGTACATTTTAGCTCTCCATTTGTTAAGTTGTCAAAATTTCTTTACATAATTTGCGCGCCATTCTTCATTTGCTCAAAATACATAATGTGAGTGATTGTATGATCGGATCTACATTGAAGTTCTCCTTTTATTTGACGCATACGATAAGGTTGTTTATGTAATGCAGTTTGTTGTACTAAATGAATTACCGTGTTAATTCCGCCATTAAATATTTGCTTGAAAATAAACCAATATTGGCTCACAGGAGCATGATAAAAAATATAATCCAAATGTGTATGTATAAAAAAACTGTCAACTGTTCAGAGTGTCGTCTGAACTCAAATTTTCACAATCGAGGTTCAGAGAGCAAAACCAGCATTGAAACTCATCGTATGAACATGCTCTTATATAGTTGTTTGGAACAAAATTTATCATATCTACCACAGGCTACCAGAATTGTGTGATGGAAACTAACACATACTCATTTCTTTCATTAATACATTAACATCTTTTTTGATCCATAACATAGTATAATTATATAATTACACTATGATCCATATTTAAGAGTGAAACAACTAATATATGTATTTTGTGTACTTAAATTTTTGACGTCAAAAAACTATTTTTGCTAAATTCAAAAATGTATGAAAAGTTACTGCAAACTATTGCAGAATAAAAAATATGGTTCAACTAATAATAGTCTAAAATTGAGGTACGTATATATGTACATTTTTAAATACAAAATATACTAATTGAAATTAAAATTTTACTAGTTAAAAGACTGCAGAAGGGCCCTTAAGTTTTAACGATGCGTGTGGAAAGCTGTTGATAAGAACTGGCATCAAAAACATAAAAAAAATGTGTAAAAAAAAATTATAAGTAATAAAGTTTATATAAAATATATTGAAAAATACTGTTTTTTATAAGGGGGCAATTAAATCATATACAGGGCTGTCAGAATCCAAGTCGGTTTTGCTAATTGTCGGTTTTGCAAACCATTTCATTTGGTGTCATGAAACCAAGTCGTTTTTGTTATTTTCGAAGATAAATAAAACCGATGTTCGAATCAGTTGTTCTATACAGTAGTTTATTTGTATGAAATTGTTTATGTAAATGTTTGATAACAATTATGACAAATCGTAGTGTTTTCGTTTAAATAAAAATAAAAACGTGTTTTTTTATTAAAAATTTTTAATATAAAATATATAATTAGTGTCAGTGAAATAAGTAGTGAAATAAAATCACTTTGCCGTTGTAGGATTTTTATTATTAGAAGAAGAACGCTCAGAGAAAGTAAAACGAATATTCATAAAATACCGGTTAAATAAAGAAGCTTTCTGTTTACATCTTTTTGCCGTGAACCTACCCTTTTATTGATTAATCCAACTGTTGTCAAAGAGATCACACAGTTGGCTTATCAAGTTTTGTAAATCCCTTAGCGATGACAGGATATTTTTCTATAAAATGCATAATTATTGAGTTTTAAGTGCTATTTTTTTTCGGTAGAGAAAAAAAATTATGAGTAAAAATTAATTTTTGTAGAATTAATATTAATTTACTTAAATTTTTATTAAATATCTAACTGCATGTGAATTTTTAATGACAAAAGTCCGTTTTAGTCACTTGCTTTATTTGAAATTAAACAAACCAACAACTGTCACCTGATTGGTTTCAATCCAATACAAAACCAATAACATTGGTTTCTGTGACACCTAAAACTGACATTAATTCTAGTTTGAAAATGAAACCGACAACATTGGATTTCATGACTCCAAAGTAATTCTTGACATGACAGCCCTGATAATCATCAAGTGTGACAATCAAATGACTAGTCACACATACATCATCGTTGATTAGGAAAGAGCATTAGAGTAAGCAGTTCAGGTGTATATTCTATAGTTGTAAAAATTTAACATGATAGAAGGAGAAATAAAATCACACGTACACAAAGTTTCTATCATATTTTTCACAATACCCTTAAGAACTTGATAGAAACTTTGTTCTACGCTGTGAAATGACCCATCAATTGACTATCACTGCTCTTGTAGGGATAATGCAACGCTTCAATTGCTTTTAATTTTTTTACCGATGACAGCTGATCTGTCATTTTTAACTGCCATGCGGGTAGCTGAACTATTGTGATTATTTTATGTTCAGTTCGTGTTAAAATTTTTGTCACTAAGCAACATTTTTGTGATTGAGTTTCTTCTGTGATTTGTCGTAGAGTGGACGATTGTAAATATTAAATACGCAAATAAAAATTTAAAAAAATTAAGTATTAATAAGTAATCCAAAAAGCTGTTAGACGCATCTAAGAAGTCCAGTAAAAAGTGAGTGTAAATTTGATTGGATATATTTAGAAATCTTGTTGCTATAGAATAGTAAAATAAATTACCACAAAATTCTCTATTATGTAAGTTATTGGGTATAAAATGCGACATATATACATACATATCTACATGCATATAACGATGCAGATGAGGTTATCCTGATTGAATATAATGTATATTATACTCGTATATATGTATACTTATTTAATTTGAAAATAATTTATTTCCAAAAAGTCAAATATAACATATTTCTCCGTATTTGTTTTAAGTTACAGAGTTAGAATGTGGTTTTGAAACCACGTTTCTAAAACGTTAATTATTAGATGTGCATTTGAGATGTTTTTCTGCACAAGCTTGCTCTGTCAGTTTTGCTTAAAACATATTTTTTTCTTTAATGCTAAATAAAATTTAATTAATTAAATGATTAATAAAACTTCAATAATTTTGTAATTCCAGTTTTAATTAAAGTAAATAGTTTTGAAGGCGTAAAACATGAGAACATCTACTGTTAGCCGATATGCTTTGCGTTTAACATTTGGACAAGTAAGTGATTTAATAATAAATATATACTAGTATGTATGACTGTAAATGAACTAGTAACATTTATGTTGCTGTGGTATTATACTTCGCATGTAAAAACATATGTACATTCAGAAAAGTGCAGAAATAGTATGTATTATGTTCATTACAGAGAAAATGACCTGCTTTGCAGCTTGTACTTAACAGGGTTAATTTAAGGATAACTTAGTCAAAAGTCAATAAATAGAAAACCTTATACGTATATTCAAGTTGAATATAATACGTAGTTTTTTTTCTATGTGTTCTCAGTATCAGAAAGAAAATTGATAATAGTATCATTTATGAAGGTCCAATGCAAAAAGTGAGCTATTGCCTTAAACGGTGTATAACAATAAAACAATACTTAATCAAATCGGTTTTGCACTCTAATATTATGTTGTAAACTTTAATATCTTTCTTGTCTAATTTTAATTTAACAATTTTCAATCTACTTCATTAGATTTAAAATTTGCATGAGGGGGCATGGTAAAGGTCTATTTTGTATATATATAAAATGAAAGTATAAATTCATAATTAGTTAAATATTGCGAGTTCTTTGTTAAAAAACAAAACTGATTTTAATTTACAATAAATAAGTCGATAAGTTTTTGCTTGTTTATGTAAGCACATTTTATGTTGATCGTTTAGCTTAAAACTAGTATATAAAAATGTTATTAAAAATGTTTTTTGTGTATCGTTTGTAAAGTCACTGTATTTTTGCGTAAAATTTTTTTGTAAACGTATCACGACACAAATTAAATGCTTAATAATTTAATGAACAACATCAGCTTTAAAGTGTGCTTCATGAAACATTCTGCATTCATCAATAATCAATACGTCAATCATACTTTCATTAAACAGATCTCCATTTAATTAAACTGAGTGTCTTCAAAAAAAGAAAAAGAAAACGCGAATATGGAAACTGACGCTACTTTAAAAGCTGGTGATGTTTGCCGCGATTGTCTACAACTCGGATTGGCAAAATATTTACGTTACTTTAAAATAAATTTAAATGGTGGTACTCTTTTAAAATGTGAAAGTAATGAATGTATGTTTCCATACAATGATGAAATGTCCTCTTCAGATGAAGAAGAAAAACCCATTGACAGTCACACGGAAACAAATAGTTTGCAATTTATAAATGATTTTATAAAGCAGTGCAACTATGAGGCGGAAGTACAAAATATAAATAATGATTTCCAAATAAATGAAAAAAGTGTTAATGAACAAATTTTCGATGTAACTTTTTTGGATGATAAAAATGAAGTAGAAAATAAAAATATATGTAAACCAAATGTTTCAGAGAAGAGTAACAAAATATGCGATAATAAATCAGATATTAAGGTCATTGAAAATAGACATGTTCCATTGACTACTTCAAACTCTGTGGTGTATGAAATGTCCTCCCTAACGAGCAATTATAATAAAGGAAAGTTAAATGAAAATGCCAATGAGCAAATACAATTCGATGTAACTTTTTTGGAAGATAAAAGTAATGTAGAAAATGATAATTTATGTAAACTAAATACTGCACAGAAATGTGACCAGCTGTACGATAATAAACTAGAAATTAAGGTTGTTGAAAATAGATACGTTCCATTGATAACTTCACAAACTGTGATATGTGAAATACCCTCCCTAAAGAGTAATAATAATAATAATAATAATAATAAAATGCATAATAAAATAACAAATGAAAATGCTAATGAGCAAATTCAATTTGATTTCACTTTTTTGGATGATAAAAATGAAGTAGAATATGTAGATGTATGTAAAGCAAATATTTCGGAGAATGGTGACCAGCTGCGTGATAATAAACTAGATATTAAAGTCATTGAAGATATACATGCTCCATTGATAATATCAAACTCTGCGGTATGTGAAATAGATTCCCTGAAGAGTAATAATAATAGTGAAATGAGCAATAAAATCACAAATGTAAATGTTATTGAACAAATACAATTCGATATAACATTTTTGGATGAAAAAAATAAAGTAGAAAATGAAAATACATGTAAACCAAATGTTTCAGAGAAGAGTAACAAAATGTGCGATAATAAATCAGATATTAAAGTCATTGAAAATAGACATGTCATTGAAAATAAATACGTTCCATCGTCAACTTCAAACGTATGCAAAGTACCCACTCCAAAAAATAATAATGAACAAATGGATAATAAAACAAAACATTTTACCATAATAGATTGCAAACAAAAAATTGATATACAATCAATAGAAACGATTAAACTTGAGAAAACATTGTGTGATAATTTGCCTACATCATCAAAAATTCTAAAGTCTTTAGACACATCGTTCAAAGAGCCGCAGATGCCTGTAATACCTTCAGCTAAAACTGTATTGAAATCTCGGGCTGTATCAAAAAAGACAAAATTAAAGAACTCAAATTTAAACACTAACAAAAATAGTAAGCCTCCAATCACAACTAAAACAAAAACACTTGAAATTCCAAAAGCTGATATTATTAAAGGAAACGCTTTGCTAAAGAACTTACCAGCGCTTAATAGAGAATCGATAGTTAGATGTAGAAAACAATTGCAAACTAAAAAAACAACCCAAGATAATGATGCTGAGAATCAAATTGAACCTAGTTCAACAGCAAGCACAAACACTCAGTATAATACCGATATGATTTCAAAATTATTAACAAATAGAATAAAAGGAAAAAAATAATTGCATACCTCAATATCGGAGGTACATACATATGTACGTGTAAAGTATACATATATATTTATGTACATATGTATTTAGTTTGTAAATATTTTGCAATCTATGTATAAATATGATCATTTATTAAAAAACAAACCAAAAATATTATAAAAATTAATTCAAATTCAAAAACTAAAATAAAATTTTATTGTTTGAGGAAATTTCTGAAAATTGCCATGGGTTGGCATCGTTTTAATATAGCAATTTAGATGTGTCTTAATAATTACAATTTTATTTTTCAACGGATTTTTCTGAAATTTGGTACATACTTTTGAACCGATTATTACCACCTTTGCCCTACTGAAATGAGTTTTTTTTTAATCCAATTTTACAAAGGATTTCTTTAACCGCCCATGCCCAATTTTATGACTGTTTTTAAATAAAGTAGTTGAAGTTGATTTTGTAATGATTAAAATTCTAAAATTCAAGATGTGATTTTAGGAATTTCAAAGACATAAATCTAATGATACAGTCATGGACCCGCATAAAGCTGCTGCTTATCTGATATAATTTATAAATTCATTAAATTCATTTAGAACGCCTCCAGATGAACTAACTTTAAAATTGACACGTGAGTTATACTTCTAAGAAATATTGATTCCCAAAACTGTGGAATGATATGGTACCAGACTATAGGTGAAAAAGCTCTCAACAAATATTTTAAAAACAAAATAAAGAGTATTTTTTATCAAGAATGCCCATGATTTTAAAACACTACAGTTTCCAGTACGTCTTGCATTTGCTATGCTATGCCAATTAATAAAGCACAAGGATAATTTCTTAAGGTAGTATGTCGTCGCTGTTCAGCTGCATTAATTAATTGGATAATTAAAATGATTTTGAAAAATGTATTTCAAAATGTATGTTCCCCGTTATAATGAAGCGATATTCTGACAAATTATGTACTAAAAAATATTGGATTTATAAGAGATTCCTTATCAATTTTTATTGCAAATTAATATATGTATGTACTTACATATGTATATCGTCACAAAATTCACAAAAACCCTACACACATAAACTTTTAATGAGAAGCAAAAACTCTAATAACATTTATTAAATTTTTTTTCAGTTTAAGCTTAAGTGTAAGAACTTTATTTTTAAATGTAAGAGTGAGACATTTTCACATCAAAAAGCAGAATTTGAACTTAGGGCTTTTTTGAAATTATACGACGATATCTTCATGTAAATTTATACTTATATAGAGAATTTCAATATTTGATTGTACTGTATTAACTTTTGTGTTTATACTTTTTTTAACAAGAAAAAAAGACGTCATCAAAGTATAACACAAGCTGCTGGAATTTGTAATATGAAAAATGCAGTGTATTAAAAAAAAAATAAATCTATCAAATCGAATACATAAAAAAATATCTGAAATCACATGTTGTATACAGAACTGAAGGGACCATGTATATAACAATATTTAAATTATTCGAAGTCTTACTTCAGATTAATATTTTTCAGGTGGGGCAAAAGTCCAGCTACCATTTTGATTGCGCGCCATCTTGTTTATGTGACGTTTAGCTCAGTTTCGAAAGAAATAGAAAGAAGATTGCTCACGTCACTACAAGGACCATAGCTATAATAATAAGGAGAAATTTTAATTTACATCAAATATCTTTTTTAAATATTAATACGAAAAATAATATAGTTGGTAAAAGCAGCTACTTGTTTACCGTGTTTTTAAGGAGATTATTCCCAAATCATTTTTTAAAATATTTTCAATAAAGATTCTAAATTTCCAACTTAATTGACTCAATAGCAATCAAAATTGCAAAAAAGTATTCAGTTTTTTAATATTAAAAATTATTGCATTGATGAAATATTTAAAAATATATAAAAATATATAAATTTTTTTTTAATTGATACTCAGCGCATTATTATAACTTTTGCTGGTTAAAGTTAGGATTTTGTTTGACAAATAACCGGTTTTTAGGCTAAAACTTTGGAAGATGGTTATAGACGTTTTTAATTTAATGTCCAATCAAAAGCTTGATATTTGAATTATAAAATTTTAACTTTAACTATCGGTAACTTGCACTCAAGGCATATTCGTTTACAAGGTAACTGCGAGAATACAAAAACAAATGGTTTACCTTTGGCATGTCAGAATTTATATGCATGTAGTTGTGGAATTATGTGTATGTGACGGATTTGTGACGTTAAACCTTCCAAGATTATACATATGAACCGTGAAAAAAAACTGCATCAAAATCCGTTGCGTAGTTTTGAAGATTTAAGCATACATAGGGATATAGAGACAGAATAAGCGACTGTTTTATACTATGTAGTGATTTAATCCATTGTTATAAGTTATGCTATTGTTTTATTTTTGTACATAACAAGTACCAATTGAAAATGTCAAAGGGTAACCGAATGATACTGTTATACGTAGAAAATTACGCATTCATTTTTATTTGTAAAAGACAATTTACGCCATTAATTGTTATCAGTTGTTTAGTTATTTTTATTTTATAAATAAACTTGTAATGCAGTTCATATACTTTTACATATATGAAAGAAAATGTGGCGCATTTTGCAAATAAATTGTTGTAAATAATGCGGGCCACTTATCATTTATTAAAATTTTTAAAGGTACATAATTCTTATTTTGCAATACTTAATGAATGCTCACGCTTGCAATTAGCTTTAATTAAGTCTTTAATTAGTCATAAATAAATTCTCTGTATTTAGGAATTATAAAGCATTCTAGAAATTTTAAATCATTGTTTGAATGATTCGCGGGCAAATTTAAAATATTTATCATTCTTTTACAACTCTGCTTAGTGGTTTCCAGTTATTTATTGGCATAAAATAGTCAGGGCTGTCATAGAATCCAATGTTGTCGGTATTTGATTTGAAACCGACAAAAAAAATACTTTGGTGTCATGAAATCCAATGTTGTCGGTTCATTTTCGAACTGGAATTAATGTCGGTTTTAGTTTTCACAGAAACCAATGTTAATGGTTTTGTATTGGATTGAAACCAATCAGTTGACAGTTGTTGGTTTGTTTAATTTCAAATAAAGCAAGTGACTAAAACGGACTTTTGTCATTAAAAATTCACATGCAGTTAGATATTTAATAAAAATTTAAGTAAATTAATATTAATTCTACAAAAATTAATTTTTACTCATAATTTTTTTTCTCTACCGAAAAAAAATAGCACTTAAAACTCAATAATTATGCATTTTATAGAAAAATATCCTGTCATCGCTAAGGGATTTACAAAACTTGATAAGCCAACTGTGTGATCTCTTTGACAACAGTTGGATTAATCAATAAAAGGGTAGGTTCACGGCAAAAAGATGGAAACAGAAAGCTTCTTTATTTAACCGGTAATTATGAATATTCATTTTACTTTCTGTGAGCGTTCTTCTTCTAATAATAAAAATCCTACAACGACAAAGTGATTTTATTTCACTACTTATTTCACTGACACTAATTATATATTTTATATTAAAATTTTTTAATAAAAACCCACGTTTTTATTTTTATTTAAACGAAAACACTGCGATTTATCAAAATTGTTGTGAAACATTTACATAAACAATTTCATACAAATAAACTAATGTATAGAACAACTGATTCGAACATCGGTTTTATTTGTCTTCGAAAATAACAAAAACGACTTGGTTTTATGACATCAAATGAAACCAATATTGGTTTGCAAAACCGACAATTAGCAAAACCGACTTGGATTCTATGACAGCCCTGAGTATTAAAACAGTAATGGAAAATTCAGTTATGGAAAAGTCAGTCAAATGCTGACGGGTTATATTTTTCGATAAGTATACGTTCAACATAAATACATATATATTCTTCTTTTCCAGTTTAAAATTTTTAATAATGAACAACTTAGGTTTCACTTTCTTTGGTCGATGTCTGCATATTTATCTTGCATACACTTTTTAAAATTTGTTTTGAAAACTATGCTTTTTTCTTTTTTTATATTTTACAAATTTAAATTTCTAAAATAAACTTTAAATTGGCACATTGAATAATCTTGAATACCTATGAAAATAAAAGAACCTATATTTCAACAGAAATAATTCTTTCTATTACTCGTATAACGCTTTTAATTATTATATGTTAGCGCCAACTGTTTAAAATTTGGCATTAAATTTTTTGCCTTTGTTAATTTTTTTTTATTAGTCTGTATTAGATTTTCTCTTTGTGTAGTTCTATGTTTATTAATAAAAAAAGTTAATGAATTAGTTTTATAAAAACTGTAAATGAAAGTATATTTTTCTATAGAATTGTCCGCATTTACTTTTTTAAAAGTTAAACTGTATTTATTGTGTTGATGCCAGGTTTTTGTTAAGTTAAAAATAAATATTTAAAAAATGCATTTTTGTTTATGCAATCTTTGTATACATCTATATACTAGATTTCTACAATAGTTTTATAGTAAATTTTTTATAAAAAAAAAATATCATTGAGTTGGTTTATTAACCTGTTCATTTAACGTTTTTAGTTTTGTTTATGTATTTTTTCATTATTAAGGAAATAATATTTTTGTTTGAAGAGCTTGCAAATACGTAAGCAATGGAATATTTTTAATAAAGAAATACATTAAAAATTCCAGGTTTTTTTAGACTTGTATAAATAAAGTATTAGAAAATAACATCAAAAGCTTTTTTATTATTATTATTAGAATCAAAAATTCTTTGATTAAAAATGTTTATTTCATTTGCATTATTTTTTCTGCTTTTTTATTAATATACTTATAGATTTCCAATATTTGTCCCATGTGGTGTAGGGTAAATAAAATTCCTCACGGCTGAATATATTACTTTTATTTCTTTTATTTTTCAAAATAAATTAGCATACTATACACGTATGATTATTTTTAGAATACATTTAAAATACCATTCAATTAAAATGTAGAGTATATGGACGGCTCACTTGCCAAATCGATTAACTCCAATCGATTAACTAAAACAAGAAGTTAAGAAAAATTATAAAAGAGTATATAAATAAATTACTTATTATTGACAAATTTTTTATTTATTTATTTATTTTTTTTTCATTTAGTGGTGTTAATACTTATTACAGAAATTTATTTTGAATATATACAGTTACAGTTAAAGCTACTTAAGTGCTTTGATATTAAAATTCAGAAAATTGATTTAGTCGATTTGGCAAGAGAGGCATCCATATATTTATGTATGTACATGTTCCATTTGTAATATCCACAGCAAAGTATATTTTTAAATAATTAATAAAGATTCATTAAATTGTGTTGCACAAAAATACATTTTACTCGTTATTTGACGAAAAAAATTTTCAATAAATTTTTTTCTTAAAATTGATTATTATTTATTTTGTATGTTATAAATAATTTATAAGTGCTGCTCTGTATTTTCAATTTAGCACCTCATAACTACTATGTGATCCATTGCAGGATTTTTAAATAATTTTTTTTGTTTTATTTTGAGATAGTTAAAAAAAAATTTATATAATTCCATATGTTTTTACTTCCGCTCGGAAGACAGAACAATAATGATACCAATTCTAAAGTGTTATTTCTCTGATATTTTTACTTATTACTTAGAATCTAAAAAAGAAAAATATAATGTATTTTTTAATACTTTCAGCCTGCTACTCAAACAGCATCTAACAACAGTTTGTCAGCATCTGGTAGTTCTGATCGTGTCATAACTCGTTCTGCGACTTGTTTGGCCTTGTTGGGTATTGCTATGTCTTCTTTCAGCCTTAAACAAATGTTGGCCAGTAGTGGCAGCTCTTCCTCCAGAGTGCCATTTCGCAGATTTTAAGTGTTGTAATTGAATGAAAGTATTTATATATACTTTCAATTTTCTGCTTATTTTCTATATATAATTTCATCATAACATTTAATATGAAGAACGGGAAGATTGAAAGCTAAAAAGTGTGTTAAGAAGCGAAAATTGAATACGTTCTGAACAAATCTATAAAAGCTATATAAAGGGCTCCAGAAAGCACAATAAAAATCAAACGAAGCTAGCCAATGAACTGATTTGAGCAAGCCAAAATTATTAACTGAAATGAATATAAACTAGCAAAATATTGGATTAATTATAATTAGAGAAGTGTAATTAATTTTTATAAGACTTAATTGTAAATGAATTGTGTACTAAAATGAAACAAAGAGAAGTGGAGAAAAGAATGACTGATGAATTTTCAGTTTTGATTGTTTACTTTTGTTGTTGTTTTAATCATATAAGCAATAATTTATAATTTGAATTATATAAGTACTAGATTCTGAATTTAACGTCTCCAAAGCTAAGAATGTTTTTAGTCATTATCAATCATTTATTCATTCGTAATGTATAATATTTAAGTTTGTAACCTAAGCAATACATTTAAGTAGGGCTGCATATTTTACTTTCACTAATATTTTCATCATTTATTAAGAAATTTAAAAAATATATATGTATATATACATGTATAATATGAATTCTTAGCCCATACCACAACAAGTGAGATTTTCCAGACTTTGGTTTGTTTCAAATTAATATAATACTTCTATTTCTTTCTCTAAATCTTTTGTTTCATCTTTTGTCACTATTCAGGCAAAAATGTTGCTGTCTACAATAAATTATGTATTACAATTTTATTTTTTATTTTTTTTTAAAGCAAAAATTATATTTTTTTAGTGTATAACTATGCAAACTCTAAATACAATTGGCTCTTACTTACTATATGGTTAAATTTCAATGATTATTAAATAAAACCAAAGTTTTTTTTTTTTTTTGTTAGAATAAACAGTCAAATAATTCCCGTTTTTATTATGCTACAACAAATAATGTGTTTTCTTAAGATCTGCAAAATAAATTATATACATATTAAAAAAAACAAGCTTAAACAAATTAAATAAATTAAAATGTGTTTTATTTTGTTGGACTCTAGGTTTGTGCTAGAAGGAAGCATTCTACATTTGATGAACAATATAAAATACTTTAATTTTTAGGAAGGTAAGTTAGAAGTTTCTTTACATATTTCTTCTTTTGTGCGTTAATCTCCCACTGTGCAAAAATTATGTGTTTTTGATTGCATTTTGTACTCTGGCGTCTAGCAGTCCTGATTTAAAGCCCTTTTTTTCATTAACGGTTTTAAAATAAATCGTTAAAGTCTTAGACTACTCTGGCAATATTAATACCTGTAATAAAACATCTGTTTTCATAGAATACGCATTCAAAGAAAACAAGAAAAACTATGATGACGTTTTGCTCCGTCAGATATTTTTTATATCAGAATAAAGGAAAAGATTCTATTTGGTTATTTTTGCCGACAAGGCTGTAAAAAAATTTAACAATTATTTATTTGTCTAGATAAAAACAGTTTAGTAACATAAATATTATCTATGGCGAAAAGGTGAAATTAAGAACAGCATTTCAACAACAATTAAAAAAAAAGACGAATCAATTTCTCTAAAAGAAAAACCACAACAAACGTTTTACTTCGTCAAAGGAAAATCGACGGTGTTAACCGTTAAGCCTAAAAAGTGTTAATTATTGTTGTTAAAAGAAAAGAAAAATTAGCTCGCGATAATGGGCATTAACGTAAGCAGACAGGCCGACTTGGCTGGGAATGAATTACTACAGAAATTTGTGGGCCGCAATCATATTTCCTATCAGGATACAGATTACTGGCAAAAGTTGTTGAATTACAATATAACAATACCCGAGAATACACAGGAACAATTAAATTTAGACTCTCGCTTGGAATCTCTATGCCAATCATTTATAAGTAACAATTTAAAGACTGGAAATTTTGGTTCACTTATCACTGTGTTTTTAACTAAACTTTCTGAATTGCTTTCATTGTCCGATCAAGAAAATAATATGCACATATGGCACACATTTAATGCTTTATTTATTATACGATGTTTGGTAAAATATATCATAGAGACCGGATCAGAATTTCAATTGCTGCAACACTTTGAAGCTATACCTAATGACGAATTTTTAAAGGCAGAAGAAGCCACCTTGGGGATAGAAGCTGCAAGTGAACCCACAATTATAGCAGTAGAAGGAGCTGAATATGATGATACAGCAGCCACGATAAAGGCTGCTGCAGTTGCAGCAGCTGTTTTGGTAGATGGCTCCAAATTTGAAACATTCATTGCTGCAATATTCAATTTGATTGTTGTGATTCCTGTCAAGTGAGTATTTAATTTAAATTGATTCAAGAAATTTAGTATGTAAATACATACTCGTACTACAGAAAACTATTGGCTTTTGTTACCTATTGCAGAATAAGTATGTTTATATTATTTAGTTATTTAATAAGAATGAATTTCATTTTTGTATATTTATTTTTAATTTAAAGATTGACAAAAGCATCACTTTTGTTTGTTTATAATATCAGTTTCGGTGATAGAAGAAATTTAAAACTAAAACAATTACAATATATTAAATGTATATAAAGAATTTTATTTGGAAAATCACACAAGTTCTTTAAATGGTATCGTACTTTCTACCTTTCAGAGAATTCACATATCACTTACATTTAGAAGCTGTCAACACCCTTATCACTCTTTTATCGGTGCACCTATTTACCCAGCAGTCAACTGAGAAATCAATTATCTTCCGCACTATTTATAAATGTCAACATGCAAACGTTTTAATGTCTGCCTTATTACATTTTGTATCTCGTTTAGTGGAGGTGCCGCAAACTATGTTTGGTTCTTCCTCAGCCGGTTCGTTTGTCTTTGGTATAGCTGAATCATTACTATCAATGTTTAGCTTCCGCAAACAACAGGATATCTTAAAGACAACTTATTCTGTTGGTTCTGATCTTTCCGAACAATTTCGTTCTCACTATCCACTGGCTAATCAAAGTCTTCTCTTAATCTTAATACTGACCAACCATTGTACTACAAAAGAAAACTCATACCGCTCCTCACTTTTCTCTTGTGCGAATTCTAAAGATGCAGCAAATAAAGATGGTGCAACGTTTCATATTGATTTTTCGGCAGTGTATGAAACTTTATGTCACATTGTCACAATTGATCAGGCTACATTATTGCTGTATTTATTGCTGCACCGAAATGAAAGATTTTACCGCTTTGTTATGGCTAAACAGGATTTGGAAAAATTGGTGACACCGATTTTACAAACATTATATCATGCTCCCGACAGCACTTCACATCACATCTATATGTCATTAATTGTTTTATTGATTCTGAGTGAAGATGACAATTTTAATAAGAACGTTCATAATATAGTGAGTATATACATACATATAAACAATTTCCTAATTCTCAGTACGTTACCGATTTACTTTTTCTATTACCAGATGCTTAAAAATATTACTTGGTACACCGAACGTACCATTTCCGAAATATCTTTAGGTGGCTTATTAATATTAGTGGTCATACGTACTATACAATATAACATGCTGAAAATGCGCGATAAATATTTACACACTAATTGCTTGGCAGCTTTGGCTAATATGTCTGGACAATTTCGTAATCTACATCCATATGTAGCCCAACGTTTAATATCATTATTCGAAACTCTAGCTAAGAAACATACTCGATTAGATGCTCAAATAAAAGAGCCCATAAATAGTGCAGTATTTGTGAATGTTTCTACCACTCCGGAAGACATGTTACAAGATTTAACAGTACTTGAGGAAGTTCTACGTATGGTCTTAGAAATTTTAAACTCTTGCCTTTCGAATCAGCTAGTTCATTGTCCCAATTTGGTGTACACATTACTATACAAACGTAGTGTTTTTGAAGTTTTTCGTTCACATCACGCTTTTCAGGATATTATACAAAATATTGATATGGTAAGCACAAAAAAATCAAGAAATTTATATTAAAAAATAATTATTTTTTTGTAATAATATTTTCATTTATTGCTTAAGGTGGTGGGTTTTTTCTCTTCGCGTTTACAACGTGTACAGGAGCAGCGTGGTGAATTGGGTGTAAAAGAAGTATTTGAAGTAATTTCTAAGGGAGCCAGTCAATGGTCTAGCGATCGTTTAAGGGTAAGTGTTATTTGTTGCTACAAAAAAAGTACATATTTCAGACAAGTTAATTTAAGTTAAATTCTTTTGCATAAAAAATTTATTTTCTGAACTATTTTCTAAATTCATCTATACTAATATTATAAAGAGGAAAAATTTGTATTTGTGTGTGTGTGTGTGTGTGTATGTTTGTAATGAATAAACTCCAAAACTACTGTGCCGATTTCAAAAATTCTTTCAGCATTGGAAAGCTACATTCACCCTGAGTAACATAGGCTATATTTATTGCTAGAAAAGATTAGGGATCCTGATTAAAACTTGTGTAACGTAACCAAAGGTGTAAAAAGGAGCCCTAAAACTTGTTTCGTCGCATGCGCTGCGGAAACTATTGATGATAGAAAAAAAGTATGTTCTACAATATTAAAGAACATATAAATATCCCAACAATTATCGTTGTCACAAAAATCACTTTTTACATTTTAAAAGTTAACTATATTGTTATTGAATGATTGTTGTTTATTTGTGTTTTATTATTCATAAGAAATTGTATTTATGCATGTGTAGCAATGCAGTGTTTATGTTAATTCGTAGAATTTTATAGTGTAATGCTTGTGTGAGATGTGTGTTATTAATATCTGGGTTAGTGTACAAGCTTTATGATAGCTTTAGTTCTAGTATTTGCTAGATTAAGCATTTTCATTTACCTTGTTGTTCTATACATGATGTACCTAGAAGTATGCAGTAACTTTTAGAAGTTTTGTAGACGGTTCTCGGCTAAACTAAAGATTTGAAATGTCCGTTACAGTTTGCTTAAGTGAAACAGTATATAAGGCAATGCTGAGATTTCCAGATGAGTTCAGTCGAGCTAAGTTCTGGTTGAGACATTAGACTGTAAACAAAGTGTGTGAAAAACAATAAAGTGTCGTTGTGGCGGTTATAAATAAAGTGTGTTTTTACAAGTGATAAGAAAAGAGAACTAATTGAGTTTTATTTTACAATACGAACCTTAATAAAGTAAACGTTTTTATGATAGGGTACAAACGTAACAATATAAATAAAATTCATTTTCTGTTTGTTTGTTCGCTATACAAATTTTTTATTTCCCAACGCATTTGTCTGATGGTACATATTGTCTCTATACTCCAAAGAAGGTCGTCAAGCCCATTTTTAGACCCACGATTTTTACACTAACGATTTTGTACATAATTTAAGCCTGAATTTACAACTTTGGTGGGTGCCTCTAATAATAATGCTACCAAAAACATGCGACACTTTATAAAGTTGTGAATGGCTGTATTATATGGATTAATAATTAAAATTCTATTTGTAAAGGGATTTCTATAAAAATTGACACAAGCTTTCTAAGGATACCTACTCACATAATAAAAGGCTAGCCCGGGCAAGACCAGGCAAAACCATCTAGTACTAATATAAATTTTCAACAAAATTTTTGTTTCTTCTTTCCGAATCAATACAGGTTTCTGTTTCTTTTTTGTATTTTTCTTTGTCTTGATTAGGCTCATTTTTACAAGTTATTAATAAATCGACAATTAAATTAGATTTTTGTTAATATTTTTTCCTTTTAGAAATTTCCAGATTTAAAATTCAAATATGTTGAAGAAGATGCACCTGAAGAATTTTTCATTCCATATGTCTGGACTTTAGTGTGTAAATATGGCTGTGTACACTTTAGTTCCGAGAGCATTAAAGGTGTGAGCAGTGAAATTTCCTGCTAATATACGCTGGAGTTTGAAACGTGTCTATAATAAATTAAAACCTCTTGGCTTCTTTTAAATGTAAAATAAACAATTTCTACTTTAATTTATTTTAAAACCATAAACTGCAAACTATTTAATTTAATTTTCCAATTATTTTCAAATCAGTTCTTGGTATTTGTATGCATCTGTGTACCTTTGCAAAAAAAAAACAATTTACAATTTATTTCAAAAATATGTTTAAACTTTTGCTTTAAATATTAAATAACAAATTCATTTGCATATACATACATACTAAACCTAATAAGCTTATAAGATATAATTTATCATTACATACGCAAAATAATATGTTCATTGTTTATATTCTGAGTGTCTTAATTGCGAATAATTAACCCTAAAATTTTTATTTTTGATTTAAAAAAGAAGAAACAATGTGTAGAATATATATTTAAAAATAATTATGTGTATGTATTACAATTATATATGATTCTATGTATGTTAAAGTTTATAATGTAAACAAAAAAACTGTCCATTGGCTATGTAAAAGAAATATTAGAAAATAATAGAAAAGTTCTCATTAAGATTGAATGACCTGTAAAAAAATACTTGTCCAATACGAGTTGGCTATAATCATCAGAAGAAAATATCGATAAATAATAAATTAAACTCTATAAATTAATATTTAAAACATATAGAAAAAAGAATTGCAATAAAAATTCGTATAATCATATAATAATAATTATTTTTAAATTTGTAAAACTGCACTTTTCGTTTGTGCCACTTTAGTACCACGAAGAGTATCCAATCCGCATAGAAAATGCTCATTCAACATTTTTAGACGATTTAATCCACTGGGTTACAAAAACAGCATTTAAAATTTGGACGTACACTTATTTTGTAATTAATGTCAATTAAAATGTGTGTAGCTTGAAGCATGTCTCCAGGTTTCAAGTAAGTACGGTCACACACCTTTTCTAAAGTGATGTATGAGAGTGGTCTGTAGTTTGTCTGGCAGCACCCTTGTTAATAACAGGCTAGTGTAGTTATACCTGTAAACTCTGTTAATTAACAGTCAGTTGCGATTTTTCTAACAAGAAAAAATTAAGAGTTTAATACCTCAAAAAAGATACATTTTTTTCTTTAACTTTCGTTATTTACATAGAGTAAATTAGAGTTTTTTTCTATGTTCTCAATTATTTTTTGAAGTTTGTAAAATTCAACTGACTCAGTTAGTTAAAGTGTTGACAGTATAAAACTCTATTACCTTGTTATTAACAGAACTTAAATCGTATTACATTTTTATACATCACTGTTAAGAAAGGAATGTGACCACACTTAGTTTATTTTATCTTACCATATGGTATGGCATCCACACTAACATTGAGAGATGGTGAAAAAGTGATTTGTAATACATCTACCCAAGGCATACTCCACTTTAATAAAGTGGTTCACGAATAACCACTTTCTGTAACTTTTATTATGAACATTCGTACCGAAAAAAAAGTACAATCATATTTTATCAAATACGGTATTCAGTAACTTTCCAACAAAAATATTCGGTACGATAGAAATCGTTTTTTACAATGAATATTTATGTGCTGTTAACTTCATCGTAAACTACAGTGTTTGTTAAATATAGTAGGTATCTATTAAAGGGCCGCACAATCATACTTGAAATAGCTTACAAGCACTTTTTAATATAAAATATTACACATGTTTGTAGTGATTGTGTGGCTTTCAAATATGCTTGTGCAGCCCTTTAGTATCTATAACAATATAATTTTTACCTGATATTTTTGTAGCCCAGTCGATTAATACGTACAGAAATTTTGTATAAAATTTTTTCATACAAATTTTGTAGACGATGTTATTTGCTGGCTTTCAAAATTTCCAACTAAGTACAAATAACATTCTTTTCTTTAATTGAAAAACCCTTAAGTCGCCATCATCAACATAATAGATAGTTCGTCATTTTTTTTAAACAGATGGCTTTAGCTTCATAGCTATGGACACTTTGGATTCAACTTCTTTAGAGTTATCTAGTATCATAATATTGTCATGATGCCGATCTTACGACAAATTAAAGCAATTTTGATGAAAGCAATACCATTGCGTATGGGCGGATATTATGAAAGCACTACGGGAGATATTCCGCATCCAAGGCTATTTGCTAGGGATTGCTTGGAGTTTCCTACGAGACCGCAATCTTCTCTATGACGCCGCAGACAAGCAGAGAGTGAAAAATATTACAGCCGGTGCAGCACAGAGATCTATTCTAGGTCCCGATCTCTGGAATCTGAGCTATGATGAGATACTGGGTCTTCTTAGTACGAGATACGAAGGAAACTTTTTTAAAATCCTACGTTAGCTCTGCTTAATTAAATTGAACTTGATTACGAACATACAAACATGTGTGAGAGTAATTATTATTATTATTATTTAATATTAGAAATTAATTCTAAGATTAAATTTGTTAGCGAGCACCTATCAATCTACAGGGCACCCTAGTAAAGTAATGTAAGCACTTCTATCATCATGTATTATTCCTGGAAGCTGCATTTGCTAAAAATGAAAGTAGCCGGAAATATCGTTGTCTTGACTAATTAATTTTCCTATTAATTTTATGGCTAAACATTTATATTCAATAAAATCTTGCTCTCAAACATGCGCCAAGCAATTTTCATTGTTACCTTAATTGAATGCCAGCTTGTTTAAAAGTTCAACGACTTTGATTACACTTTACTTGCCTTTGCATTGAGTAAATATTTTAAAAACAAAATATTTTTTTTTTAAAATTTTAGAAACAATAAATTATGCAAATTTTATAAGTCAAGTGAAGGTACTAAAATTTCCCAGCCTTTTAAAAAAGTAAATAAGCAAAGCACGACAAATTTTTGCTGCTACAATTTTGTACAAAAATTTATTTCTATGGTAAAAAGGAAAAACTCCGTTTGTCTCTGGGAAGAAGTCCAAATGTGACTGCAGAAAATGGTTTTTTATAGACATTTTGTAGCCCATTCCCCCATACGCACATAAAAATTCATTAGCAACAGCGACAAAAACATCCTTGCTATCTTTGTGAATGGGATAGTCGTGCACCAAAGCACTATGATGACAATGTAAAGCCATCTCGTGAGTCGCATCAAATAGACAAAAAAAAACATTTTAAATGTGCGATAACCTGGGCCAGTTCTGCACTATTGCAAAAATAAAATAAAAATGATTTCAGAATATTTATGGTCACTTCACTGATGATGCTGAGTTAAAAAAAAATGCTAAAGCTATCTTCACACTATGTGTACAAGTCATATGGAATGTCAAAATTTAACATACATAAAAGAATACAAATAGTGTGATCCTCTTGAAATATAACATATGTGTTTTTCTTATGTAATGTTATTTTTTTTATTTAGAGCTATTTGATGTGGAAAAGCGTATGTATTGAATGATGTCAACTTTTCATTTCAAATTTCAGCTCAAACAAAATTTAAGGGGACAGCGTACAAAAAAGGTTACTCTAACCATAGTTTCCTTCTTTAATTTTTGTTGATATTATTGCTCATTTTATTTATATTTAAACTTTTTTATATGTGTCGTTAAAAAAAAAAAAAACACCAGCAAACATTTAACATAATTGTGTAGAACGTTTATTACACAACAAAATATCAAAATGTTGTATGATTAACACTACTGGAAACACTTTATAAAGCAGCTGCTTTAATAAATGTTTGTTTGTTTTCGTAAATTATAGGTTATGTCATATGTACATAACATACATATATGTATGTGAACACAAAAATTATAAATCGTATGTAAAAGCAAATTTTGACGTACATATGAAAATCCATAATTAAAAATTTTAGGCATTCCATATGACTTGTACACATAGTGTGAACACAGCTTAAGCAAACAAATGTATTTCTAGAAAAATTTTCTTTTTATAAAAAGTTTAATAACAAATTTAGAAAATAAAAATTTGCTTTTACCCATTAATAAACATATTAAGAAAATTAATTCAAAAACTGTACGGTTTCTTTATAAAATACTGTGTAAAAACATCTCTAAAGTTGGAAAATGGCGAAAAAATTAAAAAAAAGTGTCTTGGTTGAGAATTATGCACAGATTTCTCAAATTTATTTAAATGATACACATATATACCATTCAAACGGCCTCAATGTTTTCTTTCTAAATCCGATTAATATTCAACTAAGTAACTGGTTTATAAGTGCATGAAGGTACGAAAAACTTTAGATAAATTCTAAAAACAGATTCTTGTTGTACTCGGCAGTACCTACTAGAAAAATAATATCACTTCCTACACGCTAAGAAAAAAGATGGTTGAATATGGTCACCGCAAACATAGTATGTTCTTCACAAAATCTATTATTATTAATTTGAAGCATTTAAACATTATTTTGATCACGATAAACATGTTTCTAGTTATTATTAACCATATTATGTTTAGTGTCTTAGATCAACCATATAATTATCATATTATTTTTGATAAAATTTTATTTGAAACCATCAATATGTTAATAGCAAACATTATAACGATAAAAATATGGTTGAATGTAAATTGTTTTCTATTTTGTCTCTTCCGCAACTATATAAATAAAGTGAGTATCAAACAAAAACTTAATCGTTCAAACTCAACTGACCTTTCAGGCTGAAGTGGTTGAGTGGCGAGTTAATGCTTCTTAACTAAATATTCCAAAGTTCGAATCCTAGAAGAGTCAAATAAAATTGAAAAAAAAAAAATTTAAACCCACTGTATTATGTAATAAATAAATACAAATTAATAGAAACGAAAACGTCAATGGAATAAAAAAATATTTATTTATACAAAAAATTTATATTAATTTTTTTTTAATATTTATATAAAATATGTATGTATTAAAAATAGTAATAAAAAAACTAAAAAAAAATTTAGCCCTGACCGGGGGTTGAACCACAACATCTGCAGTTGAAAGGTATTTTTAATGTTTGGTTTAAAAATAAATATGGTTAGATGCAGTCATAAATCTAACCATATTATGTTTCCACCAAAATATGGTTGCCTCAACCATATTTTTTCTCTGTAGGTATTTTTTATTATCGCACAGTGTTATTCAATAATTTAACAATTAAAATTCTATTTTCTAAGTGATCTTTGAAAGTTGGTATATAAAATCACTGTATTTCAAGAATAGTCACCATATACTCTTGGATCGGTCACGCTTACGTCTACGCATGTCAGTTAAAAGGTCGCCATATGAGGCTGGTTAAAAACAACTATACAAAAACTAGATTTTAAATACATTGTTTTGATATTTATACATGATCATGCCGGCCAATTAACAGTGCCATGATATGGCTGTGTGGCAAATGGCACTATCCTGTTGAAACGACAAATCATTTAGGTCCATATATTCACTTTCTAGCCACAAGAAGTCCGTTATCATCTCGCAATAGCAAACACGACGAGAAGTCGAGGTTGACGGCTCTTCTGACATATTATCGCGAACAGCAACAATGTTTTGGGCAGAAAAGACTGGGTAAGTATTCACAGGTGTTTTCACATTTCCTACAGACCCAGTTTGCTGAAATTTGCACACAATTCTCCCAATTATGGACACATTTGGTTGATTATACCGATTAAAAAATCACGAAGTGCACGAAATGCATTTTGATAAAAGATTTCACCTTTTCACGCGCTGCTCAATGCTGTACCTCTTCATAGTTGAATTTGTCTAACACTAAAACAAAAAACTACCAAATTAAGAGGGCCAAAAAAAAAAACAATTAACATTTTGCATTATGTTTGGAACCCTCTTTAACTAAGCACATTTTAAGAATTCCTACACATAGATAAAAGAACGGATAAAAGAACTTCAAATACGAGTAATATGATTTATTTAATAAAAGACTAAATAACTTTAAGCATACGAGTATATTTCTTTAAAATATAAACACGTTAATGGATATGATATAGTGGTTATGGTTTTGGGCAGTTTTTTTTTGGTTGTCTGCAGAAAACACCCAGAGTCACGACAGGTATTGAATCTGCGACTCCTAGATTGACAGGTTAGCACACTATCCACCAGCCACAGTTACGACATTCATGTTTTCGTTGTTAATTGGACTGCTCAATAATTCTTTCTGTGTGTGCCCATAATAATACTCGTAATTATAATAATGAAATTTAAAGTTTAAAACAGTTGAATTGTAATGACTTTTAGATTAACACAATTATGGAATTCCCTGTTATCTCTGATACAGCAGCTACCTTTCATTCAGTGTCCAACGTTACCTTTTAACATAAAATACTTGAATGCAACAAGTAGCACATTCAATGAATATTAACAAATTTGTAAAAAACCATTATTTTCAGCTTTTTGTATTCCAACAATTTTTTTTCGCTAACTAAATGCGGGTTAGTTAAAGTTTATTGACTTTTATCACGAATTTATTGTTATTGTTTTCGTTTTTTGTTGTTGTTAATATTTGTTATGAACTTTGGGAAAAACCCGGAAACGGATGCAAAATGTATGTACGTTAGTTTGAATGTTTTTCTATTTTTTTTTTGTTAATAAAAAGATGAAATAACAGTTTAGCAGAGCAGCAGAAAAGACATTAGAGATATGAAAAATTGAAATTTTAAAATTAAAAAATGTTTTCCAAAAACCCATATTCAAACAGAGAATTGATTTTTTTTTCAAAAAACTGGGCAAAATCACCGCATTTGATATCGATCAACTTGTACCAAAATTTTCAAATATTTTGATACAAAAATGCTAAACTTAGGATAGTTTTCTTTCGATATCAAAAGCGGAGGTTAAGCAGTCTCTGGAGACAAAAAACAATTTTTTTAGGGATCAAAGTAAAATAAGCAAATAAGTGCATTGGCCTTGTTGTAGAAAAGAAATCACTATTTGTGCAACCAGCTCAAGCTGACTGTTGTTAAACACTCTGTTACAAGTGTTGGTCACTTTAATTGCATCTATTAAGCAAACACAGGTTATTGACTTTTTCTATTAAAATTTACAATAACAACAACATGTAGATCGTGCTGGAACCTTTTTGGCTAGCAGCCAAAACACATACTCGTACATACTATTAATATTTATATAAATCATTAACAATTTATTATTACAACTACACCGTAGCAGACAAGTATTTTATAAGAAATAATGAATTTTTAAAAGAGAATTACATTTACGGATTTTTGTTGTTGTTAATTTTTAATAAAAAAAGAAAAAAAAAACACAATTTGAATTGCTTAGAAGAATTTTCTAGATAAAAATTACTTTATATACGAGTATTGCAGCCTTAAACACTGAATGTAAAAGGAAATTTAAAATATGCGAGGGTTATTAGGGAATTATTTAATTTAATGTTAAATTCTTAAATAAAGAAATAAAATTTTCCTCATAAATAGAAAAATAAATTTTTTTTAATCCTATATAAATAAAAATACAACACTAAATGTGTTGCTAAGCGCAAAACTCTAGTGCAGCCGGCACTAATTCGTAAAATTTTTGTTGTCATAATTTCGTTAATGCATAACAAAGGCTTTAATGTAGAAAAAAATACTTAAAAATGACAACGTATGAGACTTTTGCAAATTATTTATCTATTTCAATTCATACGATAAAAACAAATTTTTGTTTTCAATATAGTTGTACGAAAGAAGCTTTCGTTTGTATGAAATGAATAATAATCATATGCCAGAGTAGCCTGCATAACTGTTTGTGAATTTACGACCACAAATGAACTTCTTCATTTCATTCGTTTTCGTTTGTATTTATTTCACAAACGGACAGCAAAGTTTTTCCACATTCCCACTTTTCGCATAATTTTACTAAAACCAAAACAAACAATAAGCAAATCATAATTTGTTTACTAACTTTAAGTGTTTTTTTTCTTTTTTTTAATCATATACGCCCACTTTAACGCCCACTTTTCAGTAAAAAAAAAATTAGTTGTGTTTTCCAATAAAAATATTTCTCTTAAATTTAATATGTACTCCAAGGATTCTAACTCATAAAGTAAAGGACACCAGGTGACACCGGGTAAAATAGCTTATTTTAGAGAGCCACAAGTAAGATACAATTTTTACAAAAACTAAGACATGCATTAGGTTGGCTACTTGGTATTGGCTACCATTAGTTAGAACAACAATATTTTATTTAAGCCACATAAATATTAGGTGTTGGAATTAATTCGTAGCGTTTGATGAGAGATGACGTGGTTTTTACAGTGTTTTGTTTTTACCTTCAGAAACAAATTAATCGTTAAACAGCTGTTATTAGATACTGTTTTTACGACGCATCTTATTTTTAATTGTTAATAACTACAAGTGGTAGCTTTTTAATTATGTCGAAATTTATACCAAATAAAGTGTTTTTGTGGGGAGTTTTATTACATTATTTTAATATGAACAAAAGTGCTGCAGAAAGTCATCGGATTTTAGTAGAAGTTTACGGTGAACATCCGAAGCGCAGAAGATCATGGGTTAAGCCCGGACAACCATCATCATCAGTAGCAAAACGCAATATTCATGGATCTAAGCTCCTTTGTATTTGGTGGGATCAACAAGGTGTGATTTATTATGAATTGTTAAAACCCAATGAAACCATCACTGGGGATCGCTACCGGTTACAATTGATGCATTTGAGTCGTGCATTGAAGGAAAAACGGCCGGAATGGAGCAAAAGGCACGATAAAGTTATTTTACTGCACGACAATGCTCGACCTCACGTGGCGAAACCAGTGAAAACATTGAAATGGGATGTCTTAACTCACCCGCCGTATTCTCCAGATATTGTCCCTTCGGATTACTACCTGTTTCAATCAATGGCTCATGGTTTATCAGGGGAAAAATTAACATCTTATGAGGATTGCCAAAATTATATCGATTCATGGATTGCCTCCAAGGATGAAGAGTTCGACAGTTACCTGAAAAATGGGAAAAAGTAGTGGCAAGCGATGTGCAGTATTTTCAATAATATATTTTTTTATTTTCATTTCATAAAACTCGTTATTTTGTAATAAAAAAACGCTACGAATTAATTCCAACACCTAATAGGTTCAAGACTATGCTGTAGAAATGGGGTGTAGGGACTTAGACATACCTTATTGCATTGAGATATTTAAAAAGATTCTCTAACTTAGCAACTCTTGGTTGGTTTACATAGCGGCCAAATAGCCTCCAATTAGACTTGTAAGATTCTATTTGGATGAAATCTAAGTCTAGAAGCACTCGCAAAGAAAATGAAAACCCGTCTCCTCCTTCTCCTAATCTAAGTATTGGCATGTGTAATGCTCTTCCAGTAAGCAGTAATCACAGTCGCATTTCTTTTCTATTTAGTGAGCAGTTTTAATTATAAGAAGATCAAATCTCTTTTGGGTAACTCAGCTTTTGCCTTCTAGTCTAAGCCCTAACTTGCTAATAATTAAAGATTTCGTTTACGATAATAAATATTAAGAGGTACAGCGACCAATACTCACACAGAAATCTGTGTGTTTAAACCGGCCCGATGTAAAGAATTAGTGGTATTTGCTTTAATTTTTTTTATCGTTTTGCTGGTGTACGTTTCGTGTTTTGATGGTGTTTGAATTTAAATTAGTATTAGAACTTGAGCTACTAGCTTTCTTCGAAGACTTATCGGCTGTTTTTATAAAAAAAAATTAAATCTACACGATTTTTCTATTTAAACTTTAAAATTTTAGTTTTATAAACAATTATAAATAAAATAAGTTTTTATTTTAGAACGCACAACATTAACTACAAAAATGTAACCTACTGCAGTTGGTTCATTTTACAAACGAACATACATATATTTTCATTTTATAAAAACAGACATTTATTATTTAAGCGTCCTACTAAAAAGCCAGGCTAGAACTAAACTTCCTGACTTCCGTGGCATAAAATTTAGCTGCCTTTTTCAGTTCATTGTGAAAAAGCTTTTATTCGTTTAGTTTAGTTCATAACGAATGAAAACAGTTAATTTTGATAGCATGAAAATCAGGATGCCCAGTTCTAACTTTACTATTGTGAGATTTTTTATGAACAATGCAGTGTCTGTGGTTAATACCCATAGCGGAAGAAGGTTCATTTAGATAGATACAAGTTTTCAGTACACTATTTTTATAAACAAGTCACCCTTGTCTATGTCCGAACTGGTATGTTGCATACGCATAATAAAGGGTCCGCCAACTAATGTTTTTTTTTTCACTAGTGCTTATTTCGTGAATGGTAACACTTAGCTCATGTCTGATTTGACAGATAATTAGTTTTATCCTTCCGCTGAACGAATATGGTTGTGTATACGCTTGAACAGCGCTGGGAAATATTGCGACATTACTTTGAAAATCATGGTAATGTTGCAAATGTGTACGAAAATTGCGTACAAAAAAAAAATCATCTTTTCAGATGAAGCTCATTTTGATCTTGGCAAAATTGTCGCATTTGGGACACAGAAAACCCGCACGCATACATTGAAAAGCCGACGGACCCAAAACGAGTCACTGTTTGTTGCGGATTTTAGTCCAGAGCCATAATTGGGCCATTTTTCTTCGAAAATGAGCAAGGAGTGGCCGTTAGTCAATGGCGATCGTTATCGGGCCATGTTGAACGAATTTTTGTTCACAAAAATTGAAGAGGAGGATATTGGAAACATTTGGTTTAAACAGGACAGCGCTAAGTGCCACACAGCCGAAGCTACACTCGATGTTTTGCGCCCTGTTTTTGAAGATGATGTCGTTTGGCCACCTCGGAGCTGCGATTTGACACCGTTGGACTATTATTTGTGGGGTGCCGTCAAAGATAAGTGTTACGCCGACAAGCCAGAGACAATTGACGCTTTAAAGGACAATATTCGTGAAGCCATTGGTGAAATACAGCTGCACACAATCGATAATGTGCTTAAAAATTGGACCTATCGTGTAGGCTACTGCATGACCCGCCGAGGCAGCCATTTGAATGAAATTATTTTCCATTATTAACCGGAAGGATTGTACTTTCAAATAAAAAAAGAAATTTGAGAAAATATTCACTAGTTTTTTTATAGCATTTTCAAAAAAAAAAAAAGTTATTTGGCGGACCCTATATTTATTTTTAAATGTGTTAACAGGGCTTTTGGCCAGGCACTCATATAAAACACCCAATTGCTCCTTAGTTTTTCTAATACAGACAAATTATGGCATTCGATATTGAATAATTGACATTTCCATTTAAATTGTATTGAAATTTTGTTCGAGTTAGTTTATTTTTTTTACTGTTTCAGAATTAATTTTGGGACCATCATCGTGTTTAAGAAGACAAAAAAAAATGTAAATAAATTAAAAAAAAAAAAAACTAAAGCAAAGAAATATTGCAAAAGATCATGGCAAATACGAGTAATACTTAAAAATAAACAAACCGTGGCTAGCAATCATGGTAATGTTTACAAGAGCCAACCACATTACCATTACCACTTTTGTTTTAGCTGTTAATTTTTTGTTGTCTGTTTTTTAACGCGAATGGATAAAAATAGAAAATAGTAGAAATATTGTATATGAATTCGCAGAAGCAAATAAAACAAAACAAAAAAACAAAGTAAACTTGCAATGTCTAAAGTTACTAAGAAATAAAAACTTGGAAAAAAAAGAATGAATAACTAATGAATTCACAGTTTATTTTACGAAAGTCGGATGTCAAAAGTTTGTTAGTACGCAAAACATTACAAAAAAAAGTTTATTTGTTTTTAAACATAAAAATGATAAATAAACATTTTACGTTTATATTTACTGAAATATTTTGCAAAAAGAAAATTTTGAAACAATACAGTAAATTAGGCCAAGGTTAAGGGCACATAAACACACAATTAAATTAATGAAAAAATTTGATGTAAATCCCTTAATGGATTAAAGGATCATTTCAATCATAACTTAGGCTCCTAACCAATAGACGATCGGGGCCACACACCTAGCAAACGAAGAAGAAGGGACAACAGAACACATATTGTGTCACTGTAATGGTTTAATTTGGGCCCGTTTTGTGCTGCTTAGGGCATCAGTACCTGTAACCGTCGGACAAGACGAACAAATCAGCCAAGAAAATCTTTGAATTCTTAATGAAAATTTGTAACTTGAAAGTAGTTAGTGCCACAATAGGTATATTTAGGCCTAATTTTAATCTTATTTACCCTTCAATCAGGTTTTCTTACTATAAGAAAACTACTTTGGTAGGGCGAAAAAAAAACTCTATGAAAGAAACCTTTTTATGAAGCTTGTATTTAAATACATCAAATTGCATACTAAATTTCTATAAGTCCAGTCAGTCATTACCAATGTTTAGAAAATTGTAATTTTTTTACCCGGTCTTACCTGGCTCTGTACTCTATAATCCTTAGAGAGCGTATATAAAATTTTTTTATAAATTCTTTGTAAAATAGAATTTTATTGATTATAAAATCATTTGTTTTCAATACAAATGTGCTTTCTTTTCATTCGCTTTGGTTTTCTTGTGATGTCGTCACAAGAAAAGGCGTACTATTGGGCATGGTCGGGCGAAATCTATATGACAACCCCTCTTTAAGTACAAAAATTATGTATATGTAACAAATTCAAAGAGAAATAAAGCAGAAATTGTTAAAAATTTATATAAAAAATTTGTCATAACTTCTATTTCAAGTCTTTATTAATCTTTAAAGAACTAAAGTAATTTGTTCTATTGAAAAGTGAGGCCACTATAGAAACTACACTCTTTCTACGAGTATGAGATTCCTAAGAAGTCTAGCGTTGTTTTAATTGGGTACTGGTGTTGCACAATGGCTCTGCAAAAAATCCACTGCTTTTATGGCCCATAACAGCGATGTTTTTTGTTTTTTATAAATCCCCATAAAATGACTCTTACAAATTAACCCAAATATTTCATTATTGTTGTCTCTCCTTTACTAAATTTAATCAATATAAAAAAAGTGCAATAAATTATTTCCTTAAAACTTAAAATAATTTACTGCTAATTTTTTGTTTAAATAAAATTTTTTTTTATCACATTTTACATTTTGTTTTTCATTTACTTTTAATAACATTTTCCTTATTTTTTTCTGAGGCTGCTTACATTTATCTAAAAAATTCGTCTGTTAGTTTGATCGAATGATTATTACCTACATATATTGTGTACAATCAATTAAATTAAATAAATAAGTAAGAAAACGTTTTGTTTACTTGTCTTTTTGCCGGTCCAATTTTAAATGAAATCATACTTAATATACAGTCTATAAAATAATTAAAGCACTTTTTGGTTTATGCAAAGTTATGCCTGACTAATGCTGCACTATTGTGAATAAATGTAATTAATTTTTATTCTATGTATCGCGGCTCAGAGGATATTTTATAGAGCTTATGTGTTCACTATTTTAGATTTAGCCAATTACCTTATTCAATGACAGCTAACAAAAAGTCTCCCAGAAATCTCGCCCTACAAAACCCAAAATATGACCAGTCACAAAGCACATTTTCTGAAATAGTTCCATGCAACCAATAGAACCTGTATTTTTTTTATTAAAATATTCTACATATTGCATTGATATTGCCTGAGGACATAGTGCTCGTTATACTTTTCCCCCTTTTAAAACTCTGAATTCAATATTGGTGACTGCAAGTGATTTCGGGAAATTAATTTTGCTTTTGTGGAGTTTAAAGTTTTTGATAAACTAGGGTTTTTATTAGGCTTGTGCTCCGTAGTCCATTTTAATGAGCGCTCTTCTTAGTTCAAAAATTAAAAAGTAATAGTTCGTTCATTTAGTTCATTTGATCTTTTGTATCTTTAAACTGTTTTCGTTTAAGCTTAGTTAATTCGTTCATTTTTAGGTCGTTCATTTAAAATGAAGAACAAGCAAGTGATCTATAGGAATTCAAAAGAAGGACTAGTTGGTTCAGTTCAAATAAGTGAATAGTACAATGGGAATAGTTCGTGTTGGTTTAGCAGTTTGCTTTCTATTTACCAAAGTGGCTTTCATGTCCATTTACTCGAAACAAAGTACAATTATTATAAATCTCAAATGTATTCATACACTTTAGAGAGTCCGTGACTATGGTTGCCCTTAGCTTGGACAAGGGTAAGGTTAAATGCTTGGCTTGAATAACTGACATCAAGCATATAGTTGTACATTTTGCCATTCTACTTCACCACTCTCTAACTCAAGTCATGACTTGAAAGGCACAAGAGGAGCTGTAAAAAGTTGTTTAATAAAAATAAGAGCCATAATTATAACTTAACAGCAATGGTTTAGATAATTATATCACACTTTAGTGAGACTAAACGGAAAACTTACATTTAGCTTACAATAACATAAGTTTAATTCTAATTGGTTTGTGGCACCCACTTCATTAAAACCGTGCACAACTATCAAAAAAGGCTATGGATACCAACTAAAAAAAGGTTACATATAGCGCGTACAATAACTTTTCCGCCAGCGTAAAGTTCACATTAAAATTTAGTGATAAGACAAAGTGAAAAATTTGCTTATCGGATGCTTTTGGCTAATATCTATTTGTAATAATCAAGAACTATCTAGTTATTGCTTAGTTGTAATATTGACATCAAGTAACCGTGAGGTGAGATATGCAAAGCTCAAATCTTGGAATAATTTTAATGAGAATAACAAAGCCCTATCAACTATGCAATACTCTCCCAGTCTCCAATGGTGCCTGGACTTATTCAGCAGACTAATGGAAAATGGACAAATATCAGCTGCTAGTCACTAAAAGTACTGATAGACAAAAATTTAAGATTTTTTGAGTAGCAAAAAGAAGTCGGACAAAATGAGTCTTAGCAATTATTGGAGTTGGATTAAATTATATCCTATGGGTCAAACTCAATCTATACAGCTTAAATATGTGTCTCCAAGAAAACTAAAAGGCACTAAAAAAACTCTAAGTATTTTAGGGCATCAATGAGAATAGAGGTCGATTTTATAAAATGGACTGTGAATAGTTTTCATTGCTAAAAATTTCCTGCATGATACGATATCATACCTGGCAACTTACAGAGGAATTTATATTTTGCTTCAATATACGATGCAAACACCAGACTAGGTTTCCTATAGCAAAAAACTTGCATATAGAGATCGTCAATAAAGGAATCAGTTTTTTTTAAATATCCCAAAAGTTCCTGATTGCCAATGTTTTGAAAACTGGGACTTGAGCCAGATTTTTAAGGAAAATAACACTGTTAACTCCGTTTGGCTCTAAAAAAACAAAAATTTATAATTATATCCTGAAGAAGCTACAAAAATTGGAGTGAAATATCGATATAAAAATAAATTTTTGAAAAATTAGACCTCAAGCTTAACAAAATAGCCATTTTAATTAAAAAGAAAAAGGTCAAATAAAACTAACTAATAAACAAAAATTTTGTTAAAGGCTATTGTTATCCTATTGATAACATTTATTTAAAATAAAATTCCAAAAATATTTTCAAGGGAATTGAGATACTGAATGTTCTGTGGCAATATAGAAAACCGCTTATTTTAGAGGACTACAACTTTAAAAAAGTCCTAAAAGTTTTACTTATAAAATTATTTTCATTGTAGGAATGGCATGGTTTTCATTGTGGAATATATAGCCCCACCATTTTTGAACCACAATAATCTAGTTATTGAGTTAATTTCGACAGCAAGTAAATTTTTAGAAAAGTGACTTAACTTACGGCAGTCAAATTAATCTCATGTTTAATATGAATGTAATTTTTTTTTATTATATTTAATGTACCGTTGTAACTGTACTTCTTTAGAATTATTTCATGTGCTTCGCGAGTCATTAGCTTAGAAACTGTTGAAAGTATAACACATTTTATTGTAAGCTGTTTGCTTTTTTGTGTGACACTCATGACCAGTAATGGGTTAATCGATCTTTCCTTATTAGGATAGAATTATAGCTACGGGCGTTGTTCTTCATGCATACTAGCTGATAGCTGCCTTTTTGTTATAAAATAAATATTTGTGGCAGATGTTGTTAAATTAATACAATAAAAGTGCTATAGCTATTTTAGCGATTGTAAGAGTATTTACAACTAAAACAAACAAAACACAGTCATAGTGTTTGGTGTGTGTGTTATTGTTACTTTTGCTGTTGATCTTGTTTTTAAATTTTTATTGATTTGTCTTGCTTATGGAGTCTGTTATTGTTTTTAACATTTTGACTAATTTGTTTGTTAAAAATTTATTAGCGTGTTTTTGTTTAATGTACGAATTTAAAAAAAATATTTTTGTTTTGTTTTTTTTTTTGCATAATTTACTTGATTTGAAATTAAGAGAACTTGTTAACCTAGACCCAACTTAAGATGTTTGTTTGAGTTAAGTACTTTGAGGCCTTTTTTTAACTAAAGCTTAATTATTATTTAATTTAAAAGACTCTACAACAATTGCAATAAAACAAAGAATACCTGTGTTTGTGTTTTTTTGTTTGTTTTTTGTTATAACACAAGCAATCGAATTATCTAGAAATTTTATACGAAAATTGTAGAAACCTCATAGACGATGTGATTGTTTGTATTGCAAAAATTCAAACTAGTTTTTGGGTTGGGTTTAACTTATGAACACAAACAGCTGCTCAATTTTAACTAAATATTTTTAATTATTAATTTTTATTGCCTGACAATTCATTTTGCTTGAAATTTATATGAAAACTTTATTGAAAAAATAAATCAAAACATTTATGATGATGCATTTATATGGTACATGCATGCTTTAAAACAATTATATAACCAATATAAAAGGGAGGGAGGTTAGAGTTTAAAGCCCCCTACAGTTTAAGAAGATATTAAATTTGAAATGAACTGTCATGCTGTGTTTAACTTTTTATATTCACGATAATTATTATCATAAATGGATTGCCGTTTGAATAAATTTCGAATTCAAAATTATAACAAAACATTAATTTTTATTTGAGTTTATTCCAAAATTTAATTACATTTCAGTAATATCCAAAGAGCATTCAAATGTAAAAGAGAAAAGAAGAGTAAAAATAAGATACTTTTTTTACTATTAAAATGTTCGTTGGGAAGTTTGTTTATTCAGTTTAATGCTTATTGAGTTTTTTGTTTAAACATTTGACACTTTTTGTAACCATTGATAAATAATTCTTATTTAGTCAATAGTTTTTACAACGTAGAGGTTCTAATGTTTAACAAGAAATGTTGAGAGTAATGTGCTGAGGAGTCAGAGTGGCATCTGATGAAATGGTTATATAGATATGCTATCCCCTTTTATACTGAATAAAAGATATATTAATATTTTGTTAATCCCAATTTACTTTAAAATTTTGCTGTAGAGCAGTTGGAAGCTCGATTCGGTTTTTATTATGTTCAGTGATCTCAACTGATTCGCTGTTTTATTGAAAAACCGTGTTTAACTATTAAGCTCGTTTTTGGCTTCATGAGTTTGTTAGTAAACAAATATGCCGGATATAGAGTAAAATGAATGAATCCTCTATATACTTAAAAAAAAATGTGACATAAATACAATGCAACAATTTAATTGATTCAATAAATATATTATGTGAACTAATGAAATAATTTCATAGTATTAATGAAATTGATTCATAGAATGAATTATTGAAATATTTCATAAGTAAATATAATGAAATGTTGAAAACAAATAAATATTTCACTGGATTAATGACAAATTCTGAGGTTATAAGAACAAAATTCTCGTACAGACTCCACTATTTTCAGATAAATACCAGCAAATGGTGGTTTGCCTGCCTGCTGGTGGAATATTTTTCTTTTATTTCTTTTAAAAATAAAGCCAGAGTAAAAATTGATGCACTGGCGATCTAACGACATTAAACGAAATTTTTAAATTATTTTATAAAAAAAATCGAACGTTTTGTTTCGTTATAGAATTCGACAATTTTGACCTAGAGGTTACGGTCAATGGAGATCGTTATCGCACCATGATCAATAATTTGAAAATATATATATCATTGATCAGGGCGAGATTTTAGTTCTTAAATATTTGAAGAAGTTTAATGACGGTTTAACATGTGGCAACAAATTTTACAATTAAATCTCTATTTTAAAACGTATTTCTTTAAAATTTTATACAAAGAGTAATGATAAATTTTTAAAATCATAAAGTGTCCTATTTAATTTCTTGTCAACAACATGGATTTAGAAAAGGTTTCTCAATCACTACTAATCTTCTAACTCTAACAACGTTTGTAAACAAAGGATTTGTAAATAATAAACAAACTGATGTAATTTATACTGATTTCAGCAAAGCTTTTGATAAAGTTAATCATATGCTTCTGCTTCATAAGTTATATTTGCTGGGTTTTTCTGCAAGAAGTCTATGCTGGCTTGAATCTTACCTATGCGGTAGGAAGCAAAACGTGCTTTTTAAAAATGTTATTTCAAAATATATTACAGTAATCTCTGGTGTACCACAAGGCAGTCATCTTGGACCAATTCTTTTTTCCCTTTTTATTAATGATCTTCCAATTGCAATCAATTACGGTGAAATATTAATGTTTGCTGATGATGTGAAGATTTTTTATAAATTTAATAAGTATTCAGATCATATATTTCTGCAATCTGATATTGACAACTTTCACAATTGGTGTAAAAGGAATCTGATGGAACTGAACTTGGCGAAATGTAAACACATGAGATTTTGTACAACAAACTGTGCCGAAATAAATTTTCACTTGGATGAATATCCTTTAGAACTAGTGAGTACTTTCATTGATTTGGGTGTTATGCTGGATGCTAAACTCAGCTTTACTTCTCATATTAATATGATGATCAAGAAAGCCAAAAGTGTTCTTGCATTTATAAAAAGATGGGCAAAAGAATTTACTGATCCCTACGTTACTAAACAACTATTTACATCACTTGTTCGTCCTATTCTTGAATATGGCTCTGTAGTTTGGGATCCTGTATATAGTGTTCATGCTGATCACATTGAATCAATACAAAAACAATTTCTTCTGTTCTGCCTACGGAGTTTCAATTGGATTCCTGGATCAAATCTTCCATCATATCGTTATAGATTGGCTCTGATAAAACTTCCTACTTTGAAAAGTAGAAGAACTATGCTTAGCAATGCATTCGCATATAATATTTTAAATATGAATATTCGTTCCGAATTTCTGTTAAATACCAGATCATTTAATGTACCGCAAAGAACGACACGGTATTTTCATCCATTATCAATAAAATATTATAATTCAAACTATGCAAATGATGATCCATTGAGAAGAATCTGTTTAAATTTTAATGAATTGTATTCATTTATTGACTATTCTATAAGCTTAGATGTAATCAAACACAATATCATAATACATTTAAATCAATAATTAATTAAAAAACTCAATTTACCTTTAAATTAGTTATATATATGTATTTATACATATAATTATATGTCCAAAGTCTGTAATGAAATAATAAGTAGACTTTTATGTAAATAAATAAATAAATAAATAAGCGAATATTTGTTAAAAAAAAAGTCTATTGATTATAATTCATTGAGACAGGGTAAAAGAGCTAATAAGACTAAAAATATGCATTATGGGCAGTTAAAAGGCTGCCTAAAAATTCTTGCTATCTCTCTAAATCATAGATGGGCAAAACCTAAACTGTAGTTGTGTTTGTGAGTAAAATATGACAAAACTACCCAGTAAACAAAAAGGCAACAGTTTGAATAAAGAAAAATTTAAAACTTTTGTAATTGCTTGAAATAAATGAAAAAAATTAATAGAAAATACAAATATTTAATGACAAAGATGAGCCCCCGATTATGGTTCACAACATCTAGCTGTTGTATACGTCACACAGTTGTATATTATTGTTAGTAGATTTTTTCTTAAAAATACAAACGTGCATGCAAAAAACTGGGAAGTGGAAAGAAATAAACATTAAAATAAAAAGGAAAACGAAGTGCACTAAATAAATCTATTTTGTTAAAGTTAAATAAAATAAAAAAAAAACATGGAAATTAACGTGTTTTTATTTTTTTCGATAATGAGTACACAGAAAACAGACATGGCACGAGGTCGCAAAAAAATTCAGAACTGCTAATTACAATGTTAGCAAACACTTTCTGGAATTAATTTTTTTAAATTGTTCCACATAAAAAAGGATGGTCTTGCTAGTGAAACAGACTAATTTTTTAAAACCATCAATCCGGAGTTTGTTTTCTTTTTGCTGATGGTGGTTGTAAGGAAGTACAGTTTCTCAGCAAACTGTTTGTTGAAATTCAAATAAAATAATAAAAATCTTGAAAGAAAACACTGAAAATACAATTTAATTAAAAATTGTTCTGCATTTTTATTTTTAAACCGACAAAAGAACTAATCGCAACAAGGAGACAACACCTAAAAACCTGCAAAAACAACATGTTGTGAACGTTAATCGCCGAAAATTAACAAACACAACTAAAAAGACAAAACAACAGATAAGTGTTGTAAATTGTAATCGCAATTCACAACACACAACACCGAAATAGTTAAGTGTTGTGAACTATAATCGGGGCTGAAAAAATTAAAAAACTATTATTTGTAAAAAAAACTGACATAAAAGCAAAAAAATAATTCATATCACTATGAATAACGTCATAATGTCTTTTACTAGCATGTTCTTTCTTTGTTTTCAATACTTTGTAACATAAAAACCATTGCATGTTACCAAATGCATCATTTATCATAAAATATTTGTCGTATATCTGGGTAAATATACCTAAAAAAAAAACAAATTTAGAATAAAAATAATCAAAGCATCCGCCACATGTGCATTGACGACTAAATGAAACAGGGTAAGTATATGTGTGAGCACTCCCTGGCACAATTGTAGTATGAAGCGCCCATGTATGCTCTAAATCAATATATTTTAACTAACTAAATATCATCTGTGTGCAGGGAAAGCAAAAATTTTTCTAAAGAATAGTAACAAATGCTACTTCTCTTAAAAAATAGGCAAGCTCAGAACCCTGTATCAAATTTAAAAAAAAAAAAAAACAAGTTAAATTTGGATGTGTCGACTCTTATATACCCTTCACTGAATTTGCCAAATATTCAAATTTTCCATTTTCCACATTCTTCTTAAGTATAAAAAAAAAGAAAAAATACAAAAAAATTAAATAATTGAAACGGTTAGTTATTAAGCTTGAGGTCGTTTTAAATTTTTCTTTTTATTTATTATTTATTGAAGCGAAATATCAATATAAAAATAAACTTAGTAAGTGGGTTCTACTGATGCTAGAAGGGCTAGATTATAAGTCTCGTTAGGAGTCTAGAACTAATTAAGTTGGGCATTGGAAGTGTATAATAAATTCTACTGTTTGTGGAGCTATTGGGACCGAAAAATAATAAATAAAATAAAATATAATCAAATAATAAAATATAATCAAATACAATAAATTAAAATAAAGTAAAAAACTACATAATTTTTGAAGGCGGTTAAAAATTTTTTTTCTTTTTTTTTTACATTTTAGACAGCAGAAAACCCACACAATTATCAAATGACAGTTTTAATAGAACTTTAATTCAATATTTTTTTTCTACTGACATGATTATGCATTTAAAAAATAATATTTTTTTACAGCTATTACACATTTATTTATTAGACAAAACTAACAACAACAAGGAGAATTTTTTTGAGAGAGTAAAAAAAGTCTAGCGATTACCACTAGCAAAACGTAATGCTGAGTGAGCTCTCTGCAGTTTAACGTATATTTGAAAGGCTGGTAACTGTCGATCGGTATGTTATTGAGTGTGTGTTTGATTATTTTGTTTTGCTTGCAATCGGCATAGCACGTCATCGAAAAACAGCAAAAGAAATGTTGACCAAAATGTATAAAACCAACTGCAACTTGTAGCCCAAGTTTAGTTACCCAACAAAATCCAACAGATAAACAAATCAAAAGTGAAAAGAATAAAATTGAAATAAAAACATAAAAAAGTATTAAAAGAAACATAAATTAATTAAAAATTAGAGAAATAACTAAACAATATAGAGACCAGAGTTTTGTTTTATTTTATCAAAAGAAATTGTGTTTTTTTAATAAAAAATAAACAGTAAAAATGTTTTGTAAAATGACATTTAGTGTGTGTTGCTTAGCATTTGCCACAATTTTAGTGATGAGCCTTTTGTACACGCCTGCTTTGGCCAGACCATGGGATTTATATGATGATGTAAGTGCCTTCTTTGATACCATGTCTTTGGATGATGTACCCGGCGCTAAAGAATCAACTCAACCAGAACCAAAAGAACTATGCCGCATGCCCACACGCAAAGGTGTTTGCCGTGCTCTAATACCACGCTGGAGTTATGATGAGAATAAAAAAGATTGTGTTGAATTTAAATTTGGCGGTTGTGATGGCAATGAAAATAACTTCCCCAACTACAAATCGTGCATGTCTACCTGTAAAGGCATGTAATTCCTTAAATTTAATATTTTTTCCAACAAAAGTACACATTCCAAAAAAGTTTCATTAACCAAATTGTTTACATTTTAAGGCCTTTTACTTTTAAACAAAACAAACAATTTCATTTTATTTTAATTTTATTATTATTTTTATAGTTTTTAATTTTATATGTAACAGATAAGTCTACTTCTTTATGTGATAAAACCATAAAATAGTTTTTAGTTTTGTGTGGGTTTATGTGTAACAACCATAAACCGGAAAAAAATATTTTTAATTTTTTTTTAATATTTTAAAAGAAACAGAAATAGTAAGGTAATTCATAAAAAAGTGTGCTATCAAGTCATGCTGTAATAAAATTTTATATTATAATTTTATATGACAAAGCGATTACAGAACAGCGTACTTAAACCATTCATTTGTTCTATCAAAATTAGTTTTACATATTTTTGATTTCTTTATATAAAAACCTTTTTTGTTTAGTTTTTAAAGTATTTTATATTTATTTAAAAGTTATTAAGAAAATGTGAAATAAAATATATAAATTTTATTTATTGCAAAAATTAATTGTTTTATTAATAAAGGACTACACGAACTAGCTCGCCAAAACTAAGGAAAAGTACCTATAGAAAAGCAACGCTTTAAATTATGGTGACAATATAGCCAGACATCTCTATGTGTGACACAATAGAAATAAACGAAATAAAAACAATATCTTATTGTTATTTAATTTGTTATTTAAAATACATCACTTATTGAGATTGGTTTTTAAATCAACTTTAAAGCGATTTTTAATCAAATTCTAAAGTCTATTAAAATAATCATTTGTTGGAGGTAATTTTTTAATGCAGTTAGTTTTCCAGCCGGGTTAGACTTAGGCAACCCAAGATTTTAACAAAAGTCTGCTTCCTTTTGTATTAAAAACACGTAGATCTAATCCTTTTGTATATATATAAAAAAAAGAAAAATTGACATAGACTTTACAGTAAACTTTAGGAAAAAATCTCCATAGACATTGAATTAATCTAGCATTTTTATGCAGAACAAAAAAAAATTGTTTTTATTCTTCTCTTCTCGTTTACATCAGAGAGGACTTTGAATATTACCTAAATGGAATTAAAGGCTACATTAAAAACAAATACAAATTTAGGGTTTTATGGCAGCCATGAATATAAATTTTTTAATTTTATATGAAAAAAGTTAATATTTTTTTGTTTTACGAACTGACTCTCGACCAAAAAATTTAATTGAGGAAAAAATTTATTTATAAATTAAATTAATTAAATACAACATATTAACGTTTAACAAAATTTAATCTTTATTTATGCATAATTTCAATTTATGTTGGTTTGAAAAATGCATTATTTTCCATTTTACGCTCTTGGAAAATTTTTAAAATTGTTTACTTAGTGCAACAAGACTTGGGAGTAATCCACTGATGATTTAAAGCAGCGTCTGATGACTAAGTAAGCAATTTTTAAAATTGTATTTGGCAAAACCAACGTAAATTGGAATTAAGCATAAATAAAATTTAAATTTTGTTAAATTACATAATTAACACATAGAATTTTCTAGACTGTTAAAAAAATTATCTGTGGAATGGAATATTTACTTTCCCCATTTTTTTCTTCTCTGGATTTTATCTTGGCTATCGTTCCCATTGAACAAAATAAATAAATGATTTATTAATGCTGCGAGTAATTTTGTAAAAAAACCTAAAAAAGTAAAATGAAAGCAAAAGAAATGTAGTTACAAGTTTTGTTATTAATAAATGCATACACACATACGTATGTACATATCGTCATATGATTTCAAAACGGCCTTAAGTTACAAAATTTCAAATTCAAATTTTTGGTATTTGATTGATTATGCTAAACCTTATCAAGTAACATGTTTTTGCAAAATATTTCACTCTTTCAAGTAGAATTAGAATTATAATGAGGAATGGGACAAGTCACTTGCTCACTGCAGCTAAAATAGATCTATTGTGACACTACTCTTTAGTTATAAATTTTCCATGAGTCTAATATTCATTAAGAATTCAAAGACTTTATTGGGTGATTTGTTCGCCATGTCCGACGGTCGTATGGCGTGAGTGTTTTCGTTATTTGAAGCTAGTATTGTTGCAAATCTCTTTCCAGCCACTCCCTAAAATTGAGCTTAATAGAGCTCAAAGACAGTCGGTAGAATTGTTCTGGGCCACCATGACTTAGCACTCATATCAAGTAAACCCTGTTATAAGATGCTAGCCTTTTAGAAGTATTAAGCAAATCCAGACTAGTTTTGCTCTTATTTCAAAGACGCTGAGTTTAAAGAATGCCGCCCTACTGTGCGAGTGAATGTCGATGTGACTGTTACTTGTGTTTCTTTCTAGCTCCTCTATTAGGGAGAGCTCAAAGGCTTTTATATCGGCCTGAAAAACTGAGCTTCTTCTGATGTTTAGACCAAAAAACCTTGCACTAACACCCTCAACTGTTTTCAAGCCATCTGTGTAACATACTCGTACATGTGAACCGGCAAGGCTTGGGTCTGTCCTATAACCAATTAACTCTATTTATGAATGTGATTCTAATATTATAAGTGAAGTTGTATTTGGTCTGACAGAATTAAAAACAACGTAAATAGAATGTTGGTTATTAAAAAAGATTTTTTTCTTCTTCTTTAAAATTATTCAAATATAACTTGGGCCTTTTGTGAATGCGTATGACGATATGCACATGTTTGTAAAAATCATAGAAGATATTATAATGCAACTTTTGCATACAGATGCATTATAGAAATGAACCGTTAGATGAAAATACATGTGTGAATAACAGAAAAAGAGAAATAAAATTTAATTGTATGCGTATTATTGTTTATTAATATTGAAACTGATGGTCGTTTTTGTTGTTGTTATTGTGTATAAACTCTATTGGACAGTGACTAAACATTTAAAGGTACATTAACAAAGCTTATATTACAATAACAACATGGATTGTACATTAACACCTCTGTTAGCTTCATTTCATTTTAGTTTCTGTAGATTTTTATAATTTTATTCGAATTATATTGCGTCGTTGTTATCAGCGCTGTCAACTTCTGAATTTCAAAAAGCACAGAAACCTTCAAGAAACCTGAATTTTTTTTAAACACTAAAATTTAAGCAAAACTTTATTTTCTTGCAAGTATTAATTTTATTACTATTTTAAAATAGAATTCATATTATCAGTTAAAAAATTTCCAAAAAAATAAAAAAATTCATACGTTTATTTCGATTCTTACCATCTCTCTTTGTTTACTCAACTTACACACATATTTAGCACCGTTGATGACGAAAAATCACTATAGAAAGAGCTAAAAGTGTTGACAACACTGGTTGTTATTTCGTTCCGACTTTGATTTGTATGTTAAAAAGAAAACAGTGAAAATTTATAGGAGAAGATGATTCATTTTAACTTGCGTTGCATTTCCTCGGTCCTCTTTAACCACTCAATTCGATGGCTTAGCGTGTTAGTGTTGAGTCTCACGTTGTATGCCATTCAAAGCGATCAGTAGCAAATAAACAGATATTGAATATTACACAACTTACTTTTTTTCAAATAAATAAAACGAGGGTGGCGCAGAAAAATGTACGATGTGAAAATTTTAGGCTGATTGTTGTAAATAGTTAAAGTTAACTAGCTTCTGGTCAGACGTTAAAATAAAAATAATCACTCAAATAAATGTCGAGAGCTCTGTCCTTAAATTAATGTCCCGCAAGATTTTAACTTATAATAATAAGCTTAATTCTTACATCCTACAACAGAGAAGGGTCGAGGCTGCTACACCAGAATATCGACACACCCTGCGACATCCCTGTCTCAGTTTGCAAACAGCAGATTGGATTGACAGTATATTTTTGGGTAAAACACAGTCCAGATGGAGAGGCGAACGGACGTGCAATATAGTGAGGCTGGATAGCAAGCGTAACTGGGATTCCAGAGAGCCCAATTGAGATATGAGAATGATAGAAACACAAGCACAAATGACGTCACGCGATGTGTTCCTATTGGCTAATAATTTACAGATAAATAGGAAAGAGAGAGAGAGAGAGAAATGTATTAATTTTGTCTTATAACAGTGGACAATCCACATAATCTAACGGGAAATCATGCGCATGGCGTAATCTTGTATTTCTATCATTCTTGGCATAAGTAAGAAGCCACAGTCGTTTTGGCAACCACGCTAAGAGGATGGCTTTGTCATCAAATGACTACTGTAGAAATTGTAAAGACGAGGAAGAAGAGGAAACTGCGCAATACCTTCTATACCTTTGCTCTGACTTGGAGGAGCGGTACAGGCTTTATTTTGGGAAGCGCCACTTGCAGGGATCTAGTTTAGGTTAGGTTGCACAGGGCGTTCCAACAAACAACAAGAAAAGTGATTAAGGATAGCGATAGCAAGATGTCAGAGAAATAGGTGCCAGAAGAACAAGAGAAGTAGAAAAATAGTAAGAGAAGAAGTAGAGTCTGTCACCTAAAGCAATTGCTACTTCTAAAGAAACCAGATAGCGTGCTGATCCAAGAATGATAGAACAGAAGGTTACGCTAAGTTACACTTATATGTATGTATATCAAGTAAAGAAGAGAAAGTGAAAGATCTCTTTTATTGTTCTTGGTTTACCGTTTCGTGTATGTTGTAAACAGAGAAATACGTTGTTGAAATCGTAATCTTCTTTTTTATCATTCTTGGTGCCGATTCCTCTCTCTAATTACTTATAAAAAAATATTTGTGCGCACAAAAATTTTCTCCAGAAAGAATGGATGACTTCAGCCTAAGTGATCATCTTCGCAAATAATTACACTGACAAATTCTTTCTCAAAAACTCTTTCTGTTTATGCTTCTCTTTCCATCTGAATCTCTCGCTCTCTCTCTCAATGTCTCTTATATTTCTTTTATATGATCACTAGCGCTTGCCTTACTCTAAAATCTTTTGTTGTTTAAGGTTTTACTCATCCATTGGGGAATTCTTCAAACGTAAGTTTTAACCTTTTCTCTTAATTTCTCTGAGTATGTGTATCTGTCCCACGTATCTACGTGTGTTTACATGTTAGTTTGTACGTACTGCTTGTTTTGCTGGTTGACCGCAAGTTATTCAAGTTATTTACCTGAATTTACCCATTTTATGTGCGTTACGTGACGTCATTTTTTTCTTTAATTACCAATTTGCAATTGCAGTTGTAGTTGGTTGACTGTTTTTTTATTTGCTTTTATGTCTGTCTCATAGAAGTTTAGCTGTTGTTTATATTTAATCCCATCATCACATTGTGTGTATGCTTTAGTTTGCTACGCTTAAAATCCAGGTAAACAAAGCCATGACGTTTGTGTTTTTTATGGTTTTTGTGTAGTTTTTTTTTTCTACAATTACTTTAACGTGCAAATATTTACTACTTGTAGCTTCACAATGCCAAAGAGCACTAGTATGACTGTGTGTGTGAGTGTATGCAATTTGGGATTTTATACCCCATTATACCTGTTTGTACTTTGTTTAAGTGTCTGAGGTTGTTGATGCCATTCCTGGTAATGTTTATCATTTTCTTTCTCTAGTTTTTATATTTTTACGCTGTTAAAATAAAATTTATAAAAAAATTAATTCTTTTTCCACGAAGTTATGAACAAGTCACATGAATATTTTTTTATTTTATTAACAGGAAAAATTTAAAAGGGGATTTTTTGTTACACGTTGAAAATGCAGAAGTAAAAAAAAGATTTAAAACTAATTGAAATAAAAAACAGTTGCTGGTATTTTCTTAAAAAGATTTGAATGAAAAAAAGAAAACTTTTGGAATCAAATAAATGGGCATGACTTGGCTCATTATTATTTTACTGCAGCTTGCAGTTGAACAAATTTTGGGATAATAAATTAGCGAGACTTTATACCTTAACAATTGTCAACTTGCGTTATTTTACAAAATTTCTTCAAATTTTGCAATTTTGCTCGAGTGTAATTTAATGGATTTAGACAAATTGTTAATCTTTTTTGATGTTTAATTAAAATTATGTTGGCTTGCTAAATGCATTATATTTCATGATATTCTAATACCAAATTGAGAAATCGTTTGCTTAGTAAAATAAGTACTACAGGGGAGTAGAGTACTGACGATCAAGGTCGATTCCGTGAAATGGTTCATATGTATGTTTTCAAAAACATTTTTTTTTTGGATGAAGCACATTTCCAGCTGAATGGCTTCCTCATAACGGAGTTTTTGTGGCTTCCACTGAATGGCATGGATCTTTACAATATGTGATTTCAGCACACCAAACTTTAATTAAAATATATTTAAGTAAATAAAGATAGAAGAAGAGAAGAGATGAATTAAAAAAAAGTCCGTCAGTGGTCTTTAATCCCTGCTATAGCTCTATAGAGCACAAATAGATTGCTGCTGCAATTACGATCCAGTTTGGGCCAGGTTATGCCACCGCAGGACGGTGCCCTGCGTTGAAAGATATTCTCAGCCTGCTGTATACAGGCTAAAAGAATTGATTAAATAAACTAAACGTTTAACTATATCATCGAGCTTTGGTTACTACCATTACCAATTTTGATTGTCACAACTGAACTTTTGAATGCTAATGAGTTGAGGTTGTTTTCTGTATGGACGTACTTCATATTGAAATGTAGGGCGATATATCAAACCACTCACGACTTTTTTTGCATCTATTTTTGAGTACCTTTTAATCCACATAAAAGGTGATTTTATAAGAACTATCGGAAATTTAAAAAAAAAAAACACATAAAATTCAGAAAAATGCATGAAATATTTATTTGGATCGATAGTTGGGTCGATATAATTTAATGTTTGAAGATTATTTCATGCAAATGTTGGCCGCGGCTGCGCCTCAAATGGTCCATCCGCTTAGTCCAATTTTGGCATACTCTTTCCAACATTTCGGCCGGTATCTCACGAATAATGTTGGCTTCCAGTGCGTCAATCGAAGCGGGCTTGTCCCTATAGACATTAGCCTTAACATAGCCCCACAAAAAATAGTCTAGAGGCGTTAAATCGCAAGATCTGGGCGGCCAATTGACTGGTCCCAAGCGTGAAATAAACTGTTCACCGAACTCGCCTCTCAATTGGTCCATTGTTTCGCGTGCTGTGTGGCATGTGGCACCGTCTTGTTGAAACCACATGTCATGCAAGTCAAGCTCTTCCATTTTGGGCAAAAAAAAGTTTGTTATCATCGCACGGTAGCGCTCACCATTCACAGTAACGTTGTGATTCGCATCATCTTTGAAGAAATACGGCCCAATGATGCCGCCAGCCCATAATCCGCACCAAACGGTTGTTTTTTGTGGATGCATTGTTAGCTCTTACAATGCTTCTGGCTGCTCTTCACTCCAAATACGGCAGTTTTGCTTGTTCACGTATCCATTCAACCAGAAATGAGCCTCGTCGCTGAACATAATTCTTCGATAAAAAAGTGGATCTTCATCTAACTTTTCAAGAGCCCATTCACCAAAAATTTGGCGTTGTGGTAGGTCGTTTGGCTTCAATTCTTGCACCAGTTGTATCTTATAAGGCTTCACACCCAAATCCTTCCGCAAAATTTTCCACGTAGTGGAGTAACAGAGGCCCAATTGCTGCGAACGGCGCCGAATCGATAATTCACGGTCATCACCAACACTGGCCGATACGGCTGCGATATTTTCTTCAGTTCGCACTCTACGTAAGCGTGTTGGTGGTTTAATGTCCAACAATGTAAATTTGGTGCGAAATTTTGTTACAATAGCCCGAATAGAAGCCTCAGTAGGTCGATTAAACTGACCATAAAATGGAAGAAGCGCGCGATGAACTTTCTTAACAGAGCACGCATTTTGGTAATAAAATTCAATAATTTGCAAGCGTTGTTCGTTTGTAAGACGATTCATGATTAAATTATAGACCAAACTGAAGATGTTTGACAGTGACACAAGATACAAAACGTGCGTGAGCTGTCAAAACTAGTGTTGCTAAAAAGATAATAGCAAAAAAATCACTGTTTATAACCATCTAATCAAAAAATATGACTACAATTTCAGGTAAGTGCATAAAATAAAAGTAAAAAAAAAATTGAAAGCCTTTTATAAGCACATAAATTTTTAACAATTCGAAATATTTTACATTTTCATAAATTTAAATTTATTTTATTAAAAATAAAAAAATTCAATTTTTAAACAGTTTTATAAATTGATAAACCAGAAAAAAGGCATCTACTTTATATTCACTGTTTTGTTTTTTTTTTCAGTTTATTACTTCCATATTTACTATAGAAAATTTTTTAATAAATCCTAAAATAGAAAAACATTTCATTTTACTTTTAAGTTTTTTTTTTTTTTTGTTGTTACTTTTGTTCAATTTAAAACACACCTGATGCCAACTCGTATGTTTGACTATCAATTTAGTTAATTTCCACAAAAGTAGTAAAACCAATATCATGATATAAAACAAATGTTGTTCAACTAGTAGTAGAGTTTTGATTACAAATATGTGTTTACACACACATACATAAATACCTACACAATAGGGTGGTTAACAATAGCGAACTTCACACGTTTCGCTGGCAGCAGCAGCAACTATAAATAAAAAATATAGAAACATTTGAGCTGTTATTTTTTAAAATGGTATAAGTCTACTTAAAAAATATTAATTTGAGGTAATTTAAGTAAAGTTGTGTCTGTAACTTGCTAAAATTAATTTAGACTTATTTGTTTTTAAGCGGACTTATACTACTTTTACAAATAACTGTTCATTTGTTGCCTACCCAGGGTTGTTAGTTTTTTTTTTTTTAAACTTACAATAATTTTAAATAACAAAGAAATCGTATGAAATATAAGTACCTCGGTTATCTCTATTTCCAATAACCGGTTATATGTGTTAAACTCTATCCTGGGTGTTTAAATGTATTTGCCCCAATTATTCCTAAAGCATAAAGTATTTGGGCTGCATTTATATCGACAAAAGTATGAAGTTAACGTTTTTTAATAGTTATTTCCCCACAGTCTCCTAGTGAAATTTAATATTTTTCTACTTAAACGAACTTTTCTATAAATCACTTATTCATCAAGGTAGAAGCGTTGCAGTTCAGTGCAAAGCTAACTTTGTGAGATGCGGAGGGCTCTTATCTTGCACTCAGCTCTCCTTCTAGAGAAATTGCGGAAACAAGTACGAAATTTGAAACTTTATGTAATCACTGTCAGACCAGATATAACTTCACTCGTAATTTCAGAATCGCATTCATAAATAGAGTTAATGTGAGCCTTGCCGACACAGATGGCTTAGAAACAGTTGAGGGTTTAGACCTCAGAAAAAGCTTATTTGTCAGTATGGGTCAAAAAAACTAATTTTTTCACGACGAAATAAACACCATATAACTCTGCTTAACAGAGAAACTTAGAGTCTTTGAAATAAATTTAAAATTAGTCTGGGATTGTCCAATACTTCTAAAAAGGCTAGTATCTAATAACAGGGTTAATTTGATATGAGTGATTGACCCAGAACCATTCTGCGGACTGTCTTTGAGTTCTATTAAGCTCAATTTTAGGGAGTGGCTGGAAAGAGATTTGCAACAATACTGGCTTCAAATAGCAAAAACACTCATGCCATTTCGATCTCGGAAAAGCACAAATGAATTACTTGGTCTGACTCAGTCAAGCATATATGAGGATCAGTTAAAATGAATTCTGCAGGTTATATAACGAAGATGAAGAGACATCAGATCACATATTGTGTCACTTTAATGGTCTAATTTGAATCCGTTTTCACTACCTACAACCGTCGGGCATGTCGGACAATTTAACCAAGAAAGTCTTTGAATTCTTAATGAATACTAGACTCAGAGAAAATTTTTAACTAGAAAGCAGTGTCACAGTGGCCAGGTGACTTGTTCCCGCTTTTCATTCTAATTCTATTTTCTTTTCTTTATTATTTGATATTAGAAATTATTTCTAAGATTAACCATTTGCATGCAGGGTTTAGGTAGGAATCAAACCTGCAATCTGTCCCAAATTCTAATTTAATTAAACGAAAGAAGAAATTAAATGCAAACTATAGCTTCTTTCATTTGTTTGTATAGAAAATAAGAACAACACACGAAAATATATATTTTTTTTTCTCTCGTTTTATTTATTTACAATCTATCCGAAGATAATAAGCAAATCTTATATAAATTTAAAATATCATTTGTTGCTGAACCTCCTTGGGAGCAGCTATATATATTGTATTTAGACTTATAAGCTATATACCGATAATTAAGTTTATAATATAAATATACCGTAATTTCTAATTTTTGTTTTTACATGTATGAAAATATTTATATATATATGCATATACTTATATTATACAAACATATTTTAATGAGTATTTTAACTTCTAAAAGGCAAATCCAAAATATGATTTCGTTTTCATCTACGAACTTCGGTTGTATCATCCAACAGTGATATTGCTAATACATTAGTATGGTTACTCAACCTGTTTAAGTAGTTTTTGGTAAATCTATTTATTTCATCTTTAATCATAGGTATTTTTAAGTCGTCATGAATAGCCTTGTTTGAAATAAACCACGGGGCATTTACTATTGATCTCAAGGTTTTAGACTGAAACCTTTGTAAAATTTCGATGTTGGAATTACTGGCTGTTCCCCATAGCTGTATACCGTAAGTCCATACAGGTTTTAGCATTACTTTGTAGATGGTGAGTTTGTTTTCAAGGCTAAGTTTGTTTTGAAATCCTGTTGATCTTGATCCTAGCAACCAGTAAAGTCTTTTAAACTTCAGATTTAAATGTGTTCTTTTAGCTTTTATATGATTTTTCCATGTCAGCCGACGATCTATATGTAATCCTAAATATTTTACTGAATCGTGTTGAGGTATTACGAAAATATATGAAAACTTTTTTTAAATTTATATTTTTAAATTATATCCTCAAGAAGCTACACAAGTTTGAAACGAAATATCGATATAAAAAGTAATTATTTTAATACGACCTTCAGTTTAAAAAAACTAATCGTTTTAATTTAAAAGTTTTAATATTTTTTTGTGTTTATTTAAACTTTATTAATAGAATTTTTTTTGTTATCCCTAGAGAGGCTGCTCAAATTACAATGAAAAGGATAGAATTTGAAATTTAAAAGTTTAAGAAAAATATAATTTAAAATTAAATTTTAGTATTAAAAAAATATTCATTTGATAACGACTGTTCCTGCAGAAGATCCTAAAGGATGTTCAATTTTGAAAATTCGAATAAGGCCATGACGAATCAATAAATTTGGAACTTCTTTCACATTTGCGTTTACAGCGGTACTATACTCTTTAGTTCACACATTCTTGCTTAGTGTTGTTAAATAAAAAAAAAATTAAGAAATTGTCTGTTATCATAAAGACGAAATAAAAATCGTCAGAACGGCGAAGCGTTGAAAAATTATAGCAGCGCACGACACTGTGCATAAAAACCATGGCAAATATAAATAACCACACGTTCGTTATCTGATTATGTCATATGGATTTGTATGAAGACTTTGAAGAAACTTTTTTAAGGACCAACAGAAAGAAAGAAAGCAGGCAACTCCTTTAATGTGAATGTGTGTTTGTGTGTGCATGTAAGCATAAATATATTCCCTTTGGATGCGAAACAAATCAGAGTATAAGTCAAGTTACTCCTAGATTTAACAATTGTTTGTCGAGCATAAAGAAATTGAATGAATTATTGTTTCTTATGCCAGTCTTGTGTATTGTTGGCTCACTTCAACTCACACTAATATGTTGTACGTGTAAGAACTGTTATGCGTGTGTGTGTGTGTGTGTGTGCTTGTATTAGTGCTAAAGAGCAGCAATAATAATTTCCAATCACAAATATGTACGAGCGTACAAGCTTATGTGTGTGAGTGTGTGTATAAAACTATAAACATTATCTGCAATGAGTTATAATACCCCAATGATGCTACTAAATAGATAAAAAAAGGAGGAATGAATGTCACGCAAATAAAATTATTAATTTAAATTCGCAAGAGGCACAAAAAGCATTGGTGAAAGAATTGTTTTACTTAAATGCGTTGTCTAACGCAAACAAACCTTTACGTTAAAAAAAAGGTGTAAATTGAAGAGCATTTAAATTTAATAAAACACTATATCAATGTATTGGGAGCCATTGCCCCTTACAAATACTAAGAGGTAGGTGTACCTGCTAGTGTTTTTGCCACACTGTCGCTAAGTACCCAAACAAATAAGTGGCTTTTTACCTAGCTTCTCTTTAACGCACTACAAGTATTTTAATTAACTAATATGTGCTTGAATAAAAAAAAAGAATTAATTTAATAACTTAAAAAGTCTGAATGAAGTTTACTTACTTGTAAGTAATAATTAATACATCACTCTCTTAAAAACTTACTTTCATATTTTGTTTTTTTTTTGTGTTTTATCTTTCCAAGAACTGGCGTACAGTGTGTATCTTTATGAGATTCATATCTCGTATGCATGTAACACCTCTTTGTTTGAAGCAACAATTTAATGCCTTTTAGCTGCAACCGTAAAACGTTAAAATTATAACTGAAATGAGAATTTAATCGAAGTACGTGAAAAGAAAAATGAAAATTTGACTGCATCTTGGGAATATGCACGTAAATACAACTTACAAACATGTTTGCACTTGTGTCATGCAACAAACACATTAGACTTGCCTTAAAAAATATACAAAAAAAAAAACAATTTGAAACCTGAATGTAAACATTTTTTTATTTATTTTGCTAGAATTTCCACAGCCGAAGATTTTTGCAAAACAAAAAAAAAAAAAAAAAAAACCAAAACAAATAGACAAGCTCTTCTACTACGGGTATTTGCAAAAATAAAAAAACCAAAAATGAAAAGTATCCGTAAAAGGTGAATGAATGGTATGTGCAGCACAAACATTCAAAAGTAAAAACACTTTCATAGCAAGTGTTTACACTAGCAATGATTTGAAAGGAAAATACAAAAAAAAACGTATTAAAAAATAAATCCAAACAAAAATACATACGAGTATGTCAGTAGTTTTACTACTTCTTGTTAACAAACAGTTTAAGCTGGCATACAAATAAAATCTCTGCCTGAATGTGGTGTTGTAAGCTAAGATTTGGCTTAAGATGACAATTACGCTGAGATCGGTAGCTTTTAAAATTCTTCCTGGTTTGCAAGAGAATAAAAATAAAATTATGTTTACTGAACTGAAGCAAAGTTTTTATGAGGTCTGCAGAGACTTAGCCTTTTGTCGAGACTCTATATGAAGTTGCATCGCACAAAAATTTAAAACGATATTGGTGACATGCCTATTTAGTCAAGCTTCAAAACCCAAAAGAAGTACTGCTTTTTAATAGTAGAGTTTGGATAAATACCTTTTGATGTCAGCGCTGTATAGGTCGCAAAGCTAAAGGTAAGAAACTGCATTTTACTGAGTAAAATGAATTGTCAAAAAAAAAAAAAACAAATCAAATGAGAAAGAGTGATAGTGTGAAAACTATATGTCAAACAAAAATGTTTACAGAAATTTCATAATCGTACGGCTAATTTTATAAAATTTTCTAAACGTTTATACTTTTCTTTGTATCAGAGCTGTGTTTTTGTGCAAACAAATGAAAAAAAAAACTCACAAATTTCAATAAAAATCCCAACACTTCTATTACAGTGTCAAACTCTCATGACAGTTGTATCAAATATCATTTGATTTTGCTCTATCAAGCTTCAATGAAATCTTAACACTTGTACTACAGTGTAAAATCATCTTTATTAGTTCATTTAAATAAAGAGTTTAAGGGCTCAGAAGGAGACCTAGAGGTAAAGGTTGTCCTTGTAAGTGTGCACTTTGTTATTTCATATTACAATAAATTGAATGTTTCCACACAAAAACTTGGTTATCATGTTTCTGTAACGAATTGCCATTCACAGTCACAGTCTGAAAAAAAGTAAGGCCTGATTTTAAAATGAAAAATTTCACTCTGGCCCAGGTCACCCTGGAACTTTGAAATATTTTGGATATTTTACCATGAATTTAAGGGAGTTACAAAACCATTCCAAATCAAAGAAAACTTAGCAAAAGTACAATTGACGTCCGTACATTATTTAAGAAGATTCGAGAAAATGAGCACCAATCTAAATGAGTATTAAATGGGAAGCACGAATTTTCGAGATAGTGACCAGCATGATCACTGCACTTCTATAGCAATCGCTAAGAGTTATTAAAAATTCAGTGATTTGAAAGAACAATTGAGGAAATTAATAACTTCGAGAATAAAAGCTGTTAACAATAAAAATCAATATGTGCTATTGCGGTTGAGGGAAATGAGCCTGAGCAGCGTGCGTGGCTGCCAGAGCTCGTCTATAACTTAATAAGGAAACGTACTTATAAGAGAAAAATTAAAAACGACATTGTCAGTTTTATAGTTTAAATCTTAACGACTTCGACAACTATGTCGTAACCTACGGTTGAGCCTCCGCAGGTTCACTTTTAAAGCACAAAAAATTAATATAAAATTAAATTTGTAGCAACCTTTTCAGAAGCTGCTACAACCAAGCTTTTTTGAAAAGTCTGTCAGTCACATATATAAATCCTGAATGCTTTATGCAGATAATGTGTCCTTTAAAAAGATAAAAATTCACTTTAAAGCCGACCAGCATTTTGAAAAAATTTCTCAGCAATATCAAGAAGAAACTATTAGAAATATTAAAAATGATCGCATGATATTTACAAAATTTCAGCTAAAGAGTTAAACTGTTGAAAAAAATGTTGAATTGAGAAGAAAATGAGAGATTGTAGAGAAAATAAAAGAAAATTATGATGTGGGGAAAGCTTTACATTTAATTTAATTTCCTAGTTGGTTTTTGGCTATTCCCAGATCTCTTAGGCTGTTATTCTGTTGTACAAAAGATCTTGTGAGTCCCATTGATAACGATAGGCCGTTAATCTTGATATTTAGTTAGACTCAGTAAATAATGTTACTGCTTATTCTATAATTAAATAATATGAATTCGTGAGTTAGTCGCTTAACCGTTTTAACTTTCTTGTTGAATATATAAAACTTCATTGTCAGTGTGATCACACTTGCAAACTCTTACGAATAAAACTGTTGCTTTAAAAAAAAAGTTTTTTGCAACTGGTTGTTTTCATTGCTTTGTGCTTAATGCTCTGGGGATGCTACAAAGCAGCCAGAGGGCTAAATTAGATGTGAAGCATTCTCCGTATCATACTTTTTTTTTTGTCTACAAGCCATCATTTTCTTCTCAGTTTAACACTTTAACTGAAATGAAACTTCAAGTTCTTATTTTTTCTTTTATTTTATTATTACTGTACACACAAGTAGAGTACGTAAAATTTAAAATTATTACCTCAAGCCAGCCAAGGTACAAATTAATGTTTAGCATTGTCCACCATTCAATTTCTGACTAGTACTTACTTGGTAGCATTCATTTTTATTTTTGCTCATTTCAAGCAAGTCATTCTAAAATTGCCAGCAGCACTGAGCAACATAGTCACTGCCATTAGAAAGAAACTGTGGCTGGCAAGAGAAGAAAGTAGAATTTAACAAAAAAATTCTGAGTAAAAAATCAGACAAGTTACAATTCTCTAATGAATCGACAATAAAATTGTTTATTTTATTGATGGGTAATTTTAAAATAAATTTTTTTAAAGATTTAATTTACAAAAATTGCGGTTTAAGCACAAAATTTAAGTAAGAAATTTTAAAATTTAAACAAAATATTTTATTTGTTTTTATAATAGCTTCTCTTTTCACTAAAAAGAAGTAATTTCTTTGAGAGCTAATGGAAATCCTTTATTAATTCACATGCTTTGTTCTTGAAATTATTTTAATAAAATTTTCGTATCATGATTGTTACAGTGTAGTTGCGTCAATTTAAATTTCACTTGCCCCACAGATGACTTTAGCATTGTCAAAGTTTACACGGTTGCGTTTAGGAGTGTCTGATGTCATTGTGGTTCTGCCAAACAAAAGCCATTTAGGAGGACAACCAAATTAACAAATTTAATTGAATTTTAATTTACCACAACGTCCTTTCAATCACCCTCATACGTGGCCACCCTTCTCTATTAATATTTTTAATAACATTATAAGCGATTTTATATTTCGTTATTCATTTAGCTGGTGTCGATGATGTAAATTTCATTATTAGTTTTAAATACTTGCTGGCTCGTTTTAAAAACGACTACATACTATCTGTTCATATTAATGTATAGCAGGGATGAAAAGTTTAAATTTTTGTTATAATAAATTTTGCTAACTCTTTTTTAAGTCATAAAAATTTTGTTAAAAATATTTATACTTTTAAATTTGTTAAGATGATTACTCGTAGTAAATGATACTCTTAGTATTTTCAAAAACTAAATAAAAAAAAAAATTTTTATGGTAAGAGTTTTTTGGTATTTATATAGTCTTACTAATAGTAAAAAGTTAGCACGAAGTTTGCACAGTTGATACATATGCTAAATTCCTGCCAACGAGCTGCTAAATTGCTGCTAACAATTTGATAAATATAGGCACCATATTATTAATAAAATTACCGTTAACTACTTTATTTTTTAAAGTGGACTTATACCACTTTCAAAAATAACAGCTCACTTATTTTTTACAATCAGAGTTGAACTCAACTTAAATATGCATGTGCTCTGGTTTATCACTAGCATCAGGAAGGATTTTGTAAAATAAAATGTGACATCACTATATATCAGAGCTTATTTTCTATTTACTATCCATAAGTGTAGCACATTCCTGTTAAATTTTCGTCATCTTAATTCATTACTAATTAGGTTCCAAAATAAAAATTTAACTACGTCTGCCAACTATTGCAATGAAACATCTGGCAACCTGGCATGGGTAACACCAGAATATGTTTCAAAAGTTATCTAAGTTTTATGTCATGTTGATTTCCCATAAGGAAATGGGAATCCTCAGTGAATCCTCAACTAGATAACTTTTTTGATAAATTTTTATGTAATGTGATCGGTAAAGTGTAATATAATCATAGCAATCCCAATAGTTAGAATGGATATAACCTGCTATAGCATTCTAAAACGATAAAATATAGAAAAATATTAAATGAAGTTAAATTAAATATAATTTTGTTACGCATCTTTTGGTGTTTTGTTTATGAAAATCGGCTGAGTCGTTCTCGAGTTAGACTGAAAAATGTCTTCGTACCTGACTAATTTAAATGAAAAACAAAAAATTTCTACGGGATAGGGAAAAACTAAAAACGGATTTGAGTTTAGTGCATCAAAATCCATATAGTTCACATAGTTTTATTTAAAGGAGAGCCAAAAAGTGATTTTTTGCAGTGGGTGACTGAGGTAGGGTTAAAAATGCTTTCTACTAAAACACTCCCTCCGCCTTTTCTGGGAGGATCCTTCCCGGCACTGCTCTCTGCATTACTTCGGGAAGGCCCAGAATATCCGTCCTAGAGAGGACTATTCACAATCTACCCACGTCTGGGTCCACTATATTTTGAGTCAGCGTAGTGCTGCTTATTTCTTAAGAAGCTCCTGCTTCTGGTGGTGCATCTTGATGCATATCAAGATCTCTCTTCTTTGTACGCAGGATGCATGTGACATAATTCTTAATAGCGTTCCAATTGTCAACGCACTCTACCATTCTGTCTACTATGTTGGTAGGAGTAAAATCTCCGATCTGCTCCTTCAAGCTGTTTCTCTCAAAGTGCCATCTGCTACAGTGGAAAAATGTATGTTCAGCGTCGTCGTTCATTGTTCCGCAATAAATACAGTCTTTGCTTTGACAATGACTTACTTAGGGAACATTAGAATAAGTGCTTCGTTACCTGATATAAAGGGTGTTTTTTATAGACGTATAGAGCTTTAAGTTGGTATTACTGTTCAAGATGGCGACCGATTTAACAGCTGTCAAGTGATTTATTCTCAGTTTGGCTTGGCAATTCATCATGAATAGCCAAACGATCATAAAGCAAGGCGAAGATTAGTCGAATGGGCCCAAAACGAGATTACCGTTGTTCCCGATTTTCATAAGCGAATTTTGTTTAGCGATGAAGCGCACTTCTGGTTGAATGGCTACGTCAACAAACAAAACTGCCGCATTTGGAGTGAAGCTAATCCTCAAGTGTATGTCGAAACACTGTTACATCCAGAAAAACTGGCTGTTTGGTGCGCTTTATGGGCTGGTGGAATCATTGGTCCGTACTTCTTCAAAAACGATGATGGCCAGAACGTTACAGTCAATGGTGATCGGTATAGAGCCATGATTACTAACTTTTTCATTCCTGAATTGAACAACCATGATTTCCAGGAGCTGTGGTTCCAACAAGACGGCCCAACATGTCACACAGCTCGTGCCACAATCGATTTATTGAAAGACACGTTTGGTGACCGCCTAATTTCACTTTGGCCTCCAAGATCTTGTGATTTAAAACCGCTAGACTACTTTCTGTGGGGCTATGTAAAGTCATTGGTCTATGCGGATAAGCCACAAGCGCTTGACCATTTGGAAGACAACATTCGCCGTGTTATTGACGATATACGGCCACAAATGTTGGAAAAAGTCAGATTAAACTACATCCGAGCCAGCCGTGGCGGTCATATGCCAGAAATCATATTTAAAAGGTAATGCCACAAGATTATCTTTCGGATAAATAAAATTCATGTCAATCGATTAATCCATCGTTGTTTTATTGCAATTTAAAGTTCTAAACGTATATAAAAAACACCCTTTATTTCGTATGAAAAAAACACCTATTATTTCATCGCATTATTTTTTATTCAGGGTTGGGTTCGTTATTTAAAGTAAAAAATATGTTATGAGTTGCCAAACCAAATCACCATTCTACTTAACAACTCGTTAAAACGAGTTGGTAACTACCTGCCTGCTTTCCATCCTTGTTGTATAGAATTCATAACAATTTCCATATTACTTGTTTACGGCAAATAAATTGCTTAATTCTTTTTTCTTGTCGTTATTATTATTGTTAAATCCCTCTTATGCCACTGCGGAAATTCAATTAAGCAAATTAAAATCATAATTATGCTAAAGTGATACATATGCTTTTATGCGTATTCTTTTCTATTTTGTCCTCCACTTTTATTAAAATCTCGTAAGTGCTGTGTAGGTACTCGTGTGACAAATAACAATCACTGGTAGAAGGCCAATTGCCATTAATGAAGAATATTCATGCATTCACTCATACAGAATGACAGTGTAGATACATAAGTACGAGTAGATACGTGCATGTAAGCCATGCTACTGCATGAACGTAAAAAAAAATAAATTTTGATTGAAGCCAAAAAATATTTGTCATTTTGATTTTCAATGGCATTTTTTTATTAGAGTTTTCTCTTCTAACATCCTGCCATTTTTATTAACAATTTGTAAATGGGTGCATAGAGGAGGAAAGGGCGTGTGTGTGTTTAAATGTGAGCATTTTCAATGAAAACTGTTGCACCAAATATTATTATTGGCTCGTTATGAATATTCATTAATCCATTTATACTGTGAAGGTATTTAAATATATAATTTGTAGTAAAACTAAAAGTATGGGGATGTAAATGTGGAAAATTGTTTATAAAAACAAGTTAAATTCAGCAGTAACGAGTCTTTTATCCCCTGTACAGCATACGAAGCGTTTCTATGGGTTTTCTAAGGACTCCAGAAAGTTGATTCAATAGATGAACATCTCCAAATCGACTCATCCATCTATAAGGAAAAATCATTTAAGTCGATTTAAGTAAAAATTGGCTTTCAGCAATAATTCAATAACTCCTTAAACTTACAAAATTTATTTTTGAAATGGAAAAATTTAACAAAAAAGGTAAAAAAAAATATTTTTAATATGAAATATAATTAACTTATATCTCGGTGTCTTATCAGTTATAAAGTTTTAAGGTCATACGAGTATTATTTTACAATAGATTAATAATAAATAAATTATTATTAATCTCATAATTTGTTGTTGTGGTTTTAACATACATACATAATAACACTTTTTTACTTTGTTTAATATTTTGTCATAACTACTAAATAGACTCAGCAGACTCAAATTTGAAATAATACACTAATTTATGAGGGGCTGTTATTTTTTAAAACTTATGACTTCATAAATAACTTTATTATTGTAGTTCAGGTATGGTGGGGCGATATATATTTTCCTATTGTTAGCTAAAATCGAAAAAACTTTAAAAAATCAATTTTTAAGGCTTTTAAAATTGTAGTCCTCTAAAATGAATTAAAAATACATAAACTCTTTTTCCTTATTGCCACAGATATGTATATCTCTGACAATAATGAAAAAGCATTACACTCAGACACCATAGGTTGTCAAAATTACCACAAACAGTGTCAATAGTCTATTAACCACATTGACACCATCTGTAGTGCGATTCAGTAATTTTTATTAAGAACATTCGTATCGAAAAAACAAATATAACGATATTTTGTTGAATTCAGTAACTTTCCGACAAAAATATTCGAAGCATCATCCATAGTACCGAATATTTTTGTCAGAAAGTTATTGATTGTTATTTGGAGGAACCTGAGAATGTTGAAAACAAAGTTTCAAATAAAAAAACAAGTGAGCAGTTTAAAGGCCGAATAAGGAAAAGTGACAGAAAAAGAAATTTTACTTTTAAAAAGAATTTAAAAATAAAGCAAATAAATTGCATAACGATATGTGTATTCCAACAAAAGTAAGTTCTAATTTTAATCATTGAATATTTTTAAGCATTTTTAGTATAGATAACATGTAAAAGCTTTCTGTAAATTTGTTAAATGAAAAGCCTTGGCAATTACAAATATTATTTATAATTATGTATTGAGTTTAAAAAAAAATTTTAACTGTTGTCCGGACGATTCAGTAATCCGCACAAATTGTGAAACTATATCTGTCGGGATTAACGAGGTGCTACTGCACTTGTTTTTTCGATAAGAATGTTCGTAATAAAAGTTACTGAATCGCACTACTGGTGTCAAAATGACACAATTTGGTGTCGAAATGATACCATACGTTGTTAATTTGACAACGTTTGTTAACAAGTTGGAAATTGGTAGGCAATTTCGCAACGTTCGTTACCAAGTTGACAATGTGTGTTGTCAAAAAAATAAAATCGGTAGACAACCAACCGTTGTCGATTTATACAAGCCTGTTGTCAATAAAAAAGACAACGGGATTGATTTAAGAACTTGATTTTGGGCTCAGTGTATGTCTAATTTTTTGATTTTTCATTACAGCAATTTAAAATTTTAAAGTTAATTTCTCATGAGGATAATCACTTCCCTTCAAACATTTATATACGTTTTCCTATAAATTTTTAACTTTTAAAATTAAAAAAAGTGAAAATGAACTGCATCTTAAAAGTTTGGATAATTTTTAATAATAGAGTTTCTTTTGTCTTCTCTTATAAAATGCAATGTAACACATATGACGTGAAGGGTATAAAAAAGGTTAGCACCCTGTCAGTTCATTTTGTAATAATTAAAGTAACCAATTAGTAGACTATTTCTAAAACAAATAAAAATTTTACTTATTTTGTACACAAAAAGTAGAAACATATGCTGCAAATAAATAATTTATTTAAAAAAAAAATTAAAATATTAATAAATGTCATGATTTCTGTGACAATATGAAAATTTGCTTGTGTTTTATTATGTCATTATAGCGAACTTAAATTTTAAAAGGCCTTTTTAAGTTATTTTTTTGAAATTATTTCTAATTTAGCTTATGCTGAGATCTAGTTATAATTGTGGAATATATTTAATCAATTGCGACGACTAGTAAAGTTTTAATTAAGTGGGGTTAAGATATTCTTTTATATTAACGCAGATTTTTAAAAAAAACTTTTTCGTTTAATTAAATCAAATTTTCTATGATAAGTTTGCTTACACTATGTAACACATAAAATGCAAATTACTTCTCGTTTTGATCACTTTTTGGGTTTTGATAGTTTAATTGCTGGCCGGATTTTATTGCCCTATTTTGCAATTTTTCACATGGCTATATCTCGCAAACCAATTGGTTTTCCTGGCTTCGATATAATTGCAGCTATAGACTATCAGAAAAAAAGTGTAGAACAAACTAACCTGAAAAAACTGCATCTAGTAGCTCAAAAATGCTAAAATGTCAAAAAGTTTGATTTTATCTAATATTTTTTATCCCTTTTAGTTGTTGTTGCTGTTTTAAATTATTTATTTTATTTATTTAATTAAAACAGATCGAGAAATTCCAGCTGACTTTAGAAAGCTATTAAGCTTTTATTAAACCCTAAAATTTTTAAATCAATTTAACTACCGGATATGTTTAACAAAAAAAAAAAAAGTATTTGTAAGTATTGAAAAATAATATGCTGTTGCTGTCTGGCTGTCGGCGTAAATTGTTTCGGCCAATTGGGATACGTATTTGTTAAATGAAAATGAGTATTAAAATATGTAATTGTTTAAACGTGTAATATTTTGTTTGTTCCAGTATTTGTTTACTAAAATATTTGCTAATTTGATTTTAAACCACAAATAAATTAAATCTGTCAACACCACATAATCCAACCATAAACAATAAACACGTTTACGGTATTACTTTTTAGCCAGCAACATATTGTTGTTGCATATATGTGCATACAAGTGGTTCGGTTCATGTGTGTTGTATGTAAGTGTGGTCTGTGCATGCTTGTGTAAGCAGCTTGTATTTAGGAAAGTACTTTTATGTTTGTGTGTGACACAGGAGTGTGATGTATGTTTTGCTGGGTTTTGTATAAATGTGCGTGTGTGTGAATTTGTATCTGTGTTCAATATAATCAAATTATTAACAAATAAAATTTCGGCCTGGAAAAGTACGTACATTAAATGGGAGCTGAATGTGCATTTCTTTTAATACAAGAATGTGTGTGTATGCCTGGGTTTGTATGGGCTAGTGTGAATGTGCTTACATAATTTGGAAATTAATGAAATTTTAACAGAATATTTTTGTGTTTAAATTGAAACAATTGATTTTTGTTAGCAGCAGTACATGGATATATTTTTTAAGTAGAAAAAAAATTTATCCATGACTGCATTTATCTAGGAATGAACTTGTTATTAAACCCAGAAGAGGATTTTCGGCTTATGAATGGAGTGTTGGTGCATTTTTAGGCAGATAATTCATTATTTTATAGCCTATATACATTTCATGTTCTAGTACCCATTGGAAGGAAACGAGTTCCTTTCTGAAAAAACATCAAACAAGTTATAGCAACCCAAAACAATCTCGATAGGCATTAATAAGTTGCTTGGCTAACCTTGAGATTTTTTTTGTTGAGAAAGGCATTAAAATTTTTTACTGCATTCACGGTTGGCATGTTGGCATTACTTCGAGGTGTATTCCGTGTGACCTGTGCATGCCATCATCTTCAATCTATCTGCGCCCAGAGTCCACTGTATGTGTCTACCTTATGGGATTGAAGAAAGTTAATTTGATACGATTTCTTGTCACAGGCAGACATCAAAGCTAATTAACTAATTTTGACCAATTAATTCCAGTTTTTTAAATTAATTTTGTACATTCAATTTGAAATAATTAACTTGCGCTATTTTCAACAAAGGAAAAAATATATTTAGTTTATTTACAAATATTGCTTTTGTGGTTTCTGCTGTGCGTACTAATGATTTTGTGGTAAAAGTCACAGAGTTAAATACATATTTATAAAACAATTGTTATGCAAATATTTAAACAATAATTTACAGGAAATTAAATATAAATTTTAATATTGAAATAAATTATTTTGAAATAAATGAATAATTAAGTAAGCGTAATGATTAAGGTGTGATTAAAAATATTGTGTCATTTTAAAAATCATGACTTTAAATTTGCTTCATTAAAACCGCCTTTTTCTACATATGATATTTCTCAGATAAAAAACGCAAGGAAATCGCGAGACATTTTTGAAAATATTTTACATCCAGGGTGTTAGTAAGCCAGGTGACATTGAGAATGCGTTTCGCTCTAGCACACACTTCTTGATTTTAAGTACTATAAATAACTTTTGACAGAAAGGACATCAGAAGCAATAACAAAATATATGGGCTTTTTCTAATATTGTTATTTTTGTATTCTTGCAGTGACCTGGCTTACTTACACCATGCATGTATCTCTAAAGCTGGCCATACACAAATGATTTTTGATTTGTGGGATATGTATGGAGTAAAGCTTTCAAGCATCATCCCTGATTTCAAATACTGTTCTATCGCATATCAAAACAAATACTTCAGTGACAAAATGTTTTGCACTGCAGTACAAAATAGAACCCCTAGAACATAGAACAACCAGAACACAAATATACTAGCACAAAACTGAACATAACAATAACGCAGTAGAACAAGCAACACGACAGCAGAAATTTATAAAACTTTGCTGTATTAACTAGTATGGCTGTGTACTTTCACAGCCACATGCTTTGTTTTTTTAAGGGACATTTTTAACGTTTGGGCACACAAGTACGATGACAGGCAGTCGGAGTTATGTGCATGTGTATCTTTAAAAGGCTGCCTAATGTGTTTGGTGACGCTCGTGTTGACTAAAGCAATATGTGTAGATGTATACGAGGTATGATTAAAAAATAACCGTTATTTTCAATTTTCGTGAGGTACGTATGTTCGATTTTCGCATTTTTTTATGTTGGTAAACATGTCTGTTATTTACGTTGACAATATCAGCCAATTTGGATTGTCAGTTTGTTGTTGACAGATAAAAAGGTTAGTCGTGTTTTGGTGTGCTCTTCGATTTTTTACTATTTCAAAAAATGGATGAAAGAAACTGTATTAAGTTTTGCGTAAAAAATGAAATTAAATGTGCAAGGACATTTGAAATGTTGACTGTGGCGTTTGGCGAGTCTACTATGAGCAGAACACAAGTTCAATTGTGGTATAAACGGTTTAAAGAAGGCCGAGAAGATGTCAGTGAAGAAAATGATTTTGGATAATCGTCCAATCACTATTAGAGAGGTTGCTGATGATGTTGGCATATCGTTCGGCTCATGCCAAGCAATTTTTATGGATGTTTTAGGCATGAAACGTACGGCAGTGATCATGGATTGTGCACCATGATAATGCACCAGCTCACACGTCGATGCTTGTGCGTGAGTTTTTGGCCAAAAATAAAACCGTAATCCTGAATCAACCACCGTGTTCACCGGACTTGGCCCCCGCTGACTTTTTCCTCTTCCCAAAACTGAAGACACCGATGAAAGGAAAGCGTTTTGCTATGATTGAGGAGATAAAAGAAAAATCGCAACAGGAGCTGTTGGCGGTACCAAAAATCGCGTTTCAGAAGTGTTTCGAGGATTGGAAAAAACGCTGGCATAAGTGTATTATATCTGAGGGGGAATACTTTGAAGGGGACAAGATAGTTATTGATGAATAAGTAAATACTTTTTGAAAAATTGAAAATAACGGTTATTTTTTGATCATACCTCGTATATGCATTTACAATTCCTTTTGTTTTAGTGTACCTACTATGCACAGGTTAATTTGACGTCACAGCTTTAAAACTAAATTTTGTTTGAATTTCTACTGCCGTACAAAACACAAGTACTGTTAGAACTGTAAAAAAAAATTCAAAAGGTGTCAATGCTTGTTCTGTTGTCATTTTTCTACAGAACTTTTTGGTCTACCGTAAAAAGGACACTAGAAACTATGCTTAGTTCTAGTGTCCAGTAGTGTATGGTGTATTTCAAATGGGCTTGTACAGCCCTTTAGTATTGAGCAGTCAGAATGAATTTGAAAAATTTCAATTACATTGAATTTGTTGGACGTTCATGGGCTAGTACGCCAACATTCGCCATTTTTTCATTTTTTTCATTAGTGTGTGTATTGTGGAGATGGCTAGCAAATAATTTTTTATAGACTTTATTGAAATTTTAAAAGAAAAAAACTGCAATTTGGAAAACAAACATTGATATTTATAAAGACAGTACTGCAAAACGCAAAAGGGTTGGATACTTTTTTCTTTTTGCTTTCTTTTCGTATTGAATACACAAAAAAAAAAACAAATCAGTGCGAACAAATCACATGTGTATGGCTAGCCTAAGAAGACTAACAATATATCTCTTACGGAGAACAGGGAGGAGAGTGAGAGAGAGACAGAAAGCATAGATTATTTATATAATCTTCTTAGGCAGTTACGCTGAATATTCCAGTATCGAAAACACCATAAGTGACTGTCTGAAGCAAGTATCCTAAAATCTTTTAATTCAGTACCTTAAGAAAAGAAAACTGAAAGAGATATTGGAAGAAACTACTTCAATCCTTCTTAAACTAATTAGTAATTAAGTATATGTTGTTTTTGTAATACAGATAAACAAGTCGTCTCGAAATTTGGTAGTTTTTTCAAATAAAATTTTAGATAAAATTTCGAAGTGACAATTCATAAATTGCTTACATAGCTATTACCTTGTAAAATAAGAACCAGCTTAGCCTGTGTCCAGACACATGTTTTCGCAATAGGTGGAACGTGCTGCAGAAAACACAACAAATTTCATCGGACAAAAATTTTGTTAAAAACAAGTAAATGAATTCAGTTTTATTCTGATATGTATTCATTTGAAAGCCTTAATTGTCTAGAAAATTTTCTTCGAATAAAAATTTTGTTCGGAACAAGTAAGTAAATTAAGCTAATAATAGCTTTGCCAACATTGATTGTCCAGTAAATTCTCATTAAAAGAAATTTAACCGGATAAAAATTTTGTGCATGAATTAAATCTTATTCTTATAAAGGGTGTCCCAACAATAACGCAAGATTTAAATTTTAAATAAATGACTGATGCAGCAATTGAATTGTTTCTCTTGCTGTATGACATGTGGCGCCGTCTTGTTGAAACCACAAGCCTTCCACATTCATTTCTTCAATTCTAGGCAAGAAAAAACTGGTTATCATTTCACGATACCGAACACCATTGACTGTTTGCGCTTGACCTGCCTCATTTTCATAAAAAAAAGGTCGAATGATTCCTCCAGCCCAAAAACCACAACACACAGTGACACGTTGAGGATGCATTTGCTTCTCGTGAATCACTCGAGGATTTTCCTCACCCCAAATGCGACAATTCTGCCTATTGACGAAGCCATCAAGATGGAAATGGGCCTCGTCACTGAAGATGATTTTATCGGCAAAATCAGCATTTTCACGTTGTCTCTCCAATACCCAATTAACGAACTCCCTTCGCTGTCCATGGTCATTTGTTACTAACCTCGTACCTTCTACTAGCAAACAATAACAATTGTTCAAATGTCAAGCAATGACACTTCGAATGGCGCCAAATTTAAATCTTGCGTTCTTGTTCGGACACCCTTTATAAGCTTCATATGTCAGCTTTAATAGTCCAGGAAATTCTCAATAAAAGTAATTTTCTGCTGATAAAAATTTTGTGCGGAAGAAGCGGTGGAATTCAGCTTTATTCTCTTAAGTAGTTAATATGGCAGATACAAAAAGAATTATGCGGCAGAAAACTCTTAGTAAAAAAAATTGACCGGACAAACATTTTGTTCGGAACAACTGTAATTTTTTAATTTCAATTCCCTCAAACATTATTTTTCAATTAGTTTCATACCAAATTTCTAGACGATTTGATCGACTGAGTTACATTTCTGTTTTTCAGAAAAAGTTTGCCAAAATTTAAAAAAAAAAACTCGTAGTATTTGCTTGACTTTTTTTACTCGTACTTAGAAAAATCGTTTTAGAAAAAATTAACACAAAATATCACTTAATATGCAACGTTTAATACAAAAAAACATTTGATGTATGTATGTAAGTATGTTTATAATGTATTTTTATTTTATTCTTTTTCGTTTCCATTGTCCTTTCATATTAAAAACAAATGGAATGTTTAATAAAAGGGTATGGGTAAGCACAAGAAAAGGTTTCGAATGATTGAGTTGTAGTGACAATTTTATGCCTAATGGCCACATTAGAAAAAAAAAGAAAAAAAAAAGAAAAAAAAAGAAAAGAAATCAAGCAACTCAACAACTGACAAATAAATGCAAATAATATCAGGCAACCACCATAAGAATCCCCTTAAGAAAAGACTCGTATTGCAGCTGCTGGGCTCTTAAGCAAACCAAACCAACCCACCTACTCGTTCCCTTAATCTATTGTTGATAACAAAAGCAAAGAAAAAAAAAACTTGAACAAAACTAAATGCAATATAGAATTTCATGTAAAAAAACATTAAAAACAGAGTAGAAAAAAATAGCAAAAGACAAGGCATGCAAATTGGACATTCATTCACTCATTCGTTCATCAAAATGAAAAAAAAAATTCTTTTTAATGTTGGATTGTTTTTGGTGTTTTCACAGTTTCAGTGGAAAATTATCATGTCACAGTATGCCTGTCTCATTTTATGTTATGATATCCTTTTTTTTTTTGCTAAAATTTCAATTGTAAGCATTACTTAAAGTAAAATTTGATGTTTGTTTACAACAAAGACAAATAACAAAAAAAAAAAAAAATTTTTTTAATGTAAAACATTGTGTGGGAAAATAGCTGCTTAAGATAATGGAAATATTTATAGAAAAGTAAAAAGAATTAATTATACAAACTGGTAAGAATTTCTTAAATATTTAAGCAAAACTTTTTTTATGATAAAAAAAAATACCAACAAATACAGGCAAAGGTTTATATCTTTTAATAAACATTACCTTTTCTTCCCAAAAAAATTTACTTGTACTTAAATTTTGTTATGAAAAAGGGAAAGAAAAAAAAATAAGCCAACAAATGAACAAGTAGAGTCTAAAAATTACCACTGCAATGCATTTGCTGCCGACAGTTTATGAGCACATTGGTCTCGCTCTCAATAAAAATGCACTACGTACTTACTATTACAACTGGTTAGTACTGAAATTACATGGGTATGATGTTAACTTATTGTCATGTAATTATACACTTTAAGAAAAACATGGATAAAACATAAATTGCGATCAATGCTTTAGTTGGAAATTGTAAGGAAACGTAACGCAATTTGCTAGTTATTCTTCTTCACTAAGAATTTGCTATGGGTTTTTAAACTGTTCTTAAAGTTCTTCAAGTTAAAGCTTTCACGTACCCGAAGTAATTGCAGAACTGTAGCAATTCGAATTCATTATCTTACAAAAGAGCCTACAGTGAATAAATAGTTAAGAGAGGGCTTTTCTATCAAGTAGAAAGTAGCTTTATGCTCCTTTTTCATACCCTATTTATTCTACTTGGTTGGTTTGTTTACGTGCCAGACTAAGCAGCCTTCAATTAGAGTCGTAAGACTCAGTTTTGATCCACCTACTCGCCAAGACCATGTAGCCGCAAGGTGACCTAGATCCACCTCGTGAAATTCAGATATCCGAGAAGGTCTGCTAACCTTACTCCCGATATCTCAGGTAGTTCGGCCATCAGATGTACATCGAGAAATCTGTGTCTCGAAGCCATAAGAGCCGGGTACTCACAGAGAAGGAGAAAAACCGTCTCCTCCTTCTCGGGTGACCGGCAGCTGCAGCAGCTATCGTTGAAGGGCAGTCCCAGCCTGCTGGCATGCTTACCGATCGTCCAATGACCGGTTATCGCCGCCACCAGCCAGGAGATGACCCTTCTACTCCTGCTCACTAATTGAATAGAGCGTTTACCATCATAGCGGGGCCATAATTGACGCGTAACCGCTTGTAGACTCCGCCATCTGGTGTCTGCCCTTTCCGGTAGTGATCAAAAATACCACTCCTGATACTACCACTTCCAAATGATTTGCTTAAAATAATTTTTTTTGCTTCGGATATAAACATATTTGTTCTGCAGCAAAATTTTTGTCCGTACAAACTTTCTTTTGTTTGATAAACCGCTAATGACTTTTTAAGATATTTTGAAGGACGCATTAAAAGTTTTTTTAATAAAATTATTTGGATTTAGCAAACGGTATTGTTTTCATTGCCATCTCGTTAATTGTGGAATATATCGCCTTTGAACCACCATAATAAAGTTATCGTAATAAACTAGCCGTTCCAAAAAAAAGGTCAAATAAATTTACAAATAAAAAATTATATAAAAATACAAGCTGACCCGACCTTCAAATGTTATTTATATTGAATATATAAGGAAAAAACTCATCAAATTGGTTTAGTTGTTTTCCGTTTTGAGATAAATTCAAAAAGTGGGCGTAATGATGGGCGTGGAAAATTTTTATTTGCATTAAAATATAGATTGGGCTATGCCAAAAATATATTAAAAAAAATTTGCCAAATCGGTCTAGAAGCTCTCCGTAGTCTACTTTTATTTGCATAAAAATTTAAGTTGGTTTTTGATGAAAATATAAAAGTTTGTATATTCGATCTAGTTACTCTAAGAAATCGTACTCATAGAATAAATGACCGGGTAAAAATAGGAAGTATATAAATAAGTGAGATACCTACTGCAGGTTTGTGACGCCAAACCTTCCAAGGCGTAACCCAAAGGCATACACAGAAATTCAATTAAATCGGTCCAGCCGTTTAGGAGGAGTACAATGTCAAACACACGTACATGCAGTCGAATTTTATATATTAAGATTGATAAAAAAAATTAAATTTTTTATCAATCCTAAATAAATAATTAATTTCAGTTCAAAAACGAGTTTTAGGAATTAAGTAAATTTTTAAATTAAAAGAAAGATATCCAATGCAAAATAATTGTAATTTAATTTTGCAATTGTTAATCCAGTAAAATGATCATGTTGTTCATATCCCAAGAAAGCGTTATCGTTGCTCTCATGCCCGCGAGCTTGGGCGGAGATAAGTTGCTTCGCAATGAGAAGACAACTATATGACTGTTAACTTTTGGTCAGTATTAATATAAGGACTCCAACCGACGGTCTACTGTAACCAGTTATTACCCCAACTGTACTTTCCCTTTCTTGACATCCTAAACGTTACTAGTCGCACCCCTAGTCGTTCATCTCAGTTCTCAGGATTATTTCAAAATCTAGCCAAAACCTGCTTAAATCACATAAATATTAAATTTTAAAATATTATTTTAAGTGTAACACAAATAACCAACTGCCGTTAATACATTCTTATATTCTAGTCGTAACATACCTTGATGCAAAGACAGTCGAGAGAAAAGGAGAGAGTGAGTGAAAGGGATTTAGGGTAAGAGAAAAGTTTCATTACCATTTCACAATATTTACAACATGAAACATTTCATTTTATGGGTCTCGAAATGAACAAATGACGCTCGTGCCTTTAAGCGGGACACACTCGTACACACCTACACAATTCTATGCACTATAAGTGTACGCACACACTTTCGCATACAAATAAACATGTGGATAAGGTTTCGGCTTACAAATATTGTCTTAATATTTGCAAACGCACACTTTCTCACCCTCACCTGACGCTCATGTACAGAGAAACGTACACAACGTTTTATAGAAATAAAAAAGAAAAAAAAATAAATAGACAAACATCCTTCTTACTACTACAATATTTTAAATAAATATTTGTGGAGAATGAGTCAGCTATTCAGGATGAGAACAAAGATAGCAAGCAAGCAAGCAAGTAAGCGAAATGTTGAGAAGAAGGTGTAGCAAGAGTTCGTTTGTATTAGTAGAGAATTGTAGAGTCTACTAAAATATTTGGGCATTTTGCATAATTTATGAAGCACCATTCATGGCGTAAACACATGCACATGCATACATACACATTCACAGATATAAAAGCTTTAAAAACACACTGGCAAAAACACTCCAATAAAAAAAGAGAAAAGTCAAAATGAATGAATGATACAAGTTGGTTGCTTTGCCAGCAGGATAAAGAACAAAGAGGCATATTAAAACCAACAAACAAATAGCATCAACATGTATCAAATCGAATTTAAGTATTGCTTTGGCAAATTGTGATGTTTACTTCAAAATACACATACACACTTGTACGTACACATTTTAAATTCATTTAGTTTTATTTTTATTATTTTTTGCTCTCTGTCTTATTTTTCACATTTGTTGCCTGCATGCAACACAGGTGTTGAATAGTGTTAAAAATATAAAAGAAAAAACAAAAAGAAAAAAATTCAAGTTGATTTTTAAAAATTATTTTCGGTTTAGTATGACCAACTAGGTCATCACGAAATAAAGCCAATTTTGTTATTCAAACTTTGATCAACGACTAGTCTAACTAGTCTAAAAAAATACTGAATTTTTGGAGTATTTTTTATATAAAAAGTTCAATTGGCTCAGGAATATTTACAACGACGGCATTATAATAAACAGTACGGCGAAGTGGCTGATGTGGCCTTGTTATAATGGCACTTTATTCATGGTACTCTTATTCAGCTACGTATAATGTTTGTAGGCTGGTGGCTGTGATTACCGATCACACGCCAACAAGCTGACAGGCACTTAATTGTTTAGTTTCTCTATAAGTAACACACTCTGCTGACTTCGAGACACTTAGGACATTTTATTTACAGTCTAGCAGTTACAGAGATAAAAGATATCAGATTTCTCAGTTTCATAGGAACCTAAAAAATTTTTATACTTTTAAAGAAATTCATGCTTTCAGTTGGTCACTGTTAACTGGCCTCACTTTATATTTATTTAATCCTTGTTTTTTTCTTGCCTTTTTCTCAAAATAAATATAAATTTACCAGTTACTGCCAACAGAATTTTGTATTTTTTTTTTTAATTTTGTAGCCACAACAAACAACTTCATTTTATATTTAATAGTTTTCTACACTTGAACCATTTAGAGTTTGTAAATTTATTTGTTTGCAGACATGTTTCTTATCTGTTTTCTTTCTTACTATTTGTTCTTTGTTCTTTCAGAAATTTATGTGACACTTTGGATGCAATTGATCAAATTAAATAAACATGAATTTTGCACCAATGCAGGCAGGGTCAATAGAAAAATAATGGTTTTTGAAATAAACTCGAGTTCAATATAAAATAAAAATATTTTTTTGTGGTATAAAATTTTTATGGACAAAAAAAAGTTTTAAAAAGAAGCTTATGAGCTGAAAGTTTTATAAATAAAATTGTTACAGGCATGAAAGAATCAAAAAATATTACTTGTGATAATGCATGGCTGTAACAACAATAACATCCTGTATTTTTGATGAAAGCACCTCAGAGCCAGAGCAGGACATTGAGATGTGTTGCAGTATTACTCACTCTCTCTCTCTCTCTCTCTCTCTCTTTCTCTCTCACAGTGTTTAAACAGCAGATTGATAATTTTTTTGAATGGTGTGACCACGGAAAGGACAAGTAAATTATCAAGTACGATGTGACCAAAATTGAAATCGCAATCGCACTAGTAATTTATTAAGGCTGCATAGAGCTTAATTGTAGAATGTGCTGGCAGCGTTAACACATCACTATAAATTTGTCAACCATGCTGGGAAAATGCGTCCCACTGCAGAAAGAGACTATGAAAGACCTTCTCTACTGTGAGCAGGACTTTAGGCTAAGCGTGAAGTCCATCTTGGTGAGTGCTACCCATAAAGCCTCTTTGTCTTAGAAAGCTTCGTGACAAACAGCAATTGGTTTAGGTCTGGTTGCACTCTTCTTTTTCTTTTCTCTTCTCTTTTCATTGCCAGCTTCTTTTCTATTTTCCATTTTTCTTATCTTTTATTCATTCTTATTATACAGTCGAAAAAGAGAACAGATTGAGAAAAGAACTTAGGTTGTGAGAAATAAATTTGTTTCTCATCAATAATTCATTTGTGACCATCGAATCGTTTAATCGTAACAATAGAAAATCGCTCTTGCAGCTCAAAATATTTTTATTAGAACTAAATTTTTATTTAAATTATGGAATTCTGGTTACTACAACTAAAAAACTTGATTATCACATTTGAATTTTTGATTGAAAACAAATTTAGTTCTTTCAACCAAAGTTGGTTTCTGTGTGCACAAAGAAACAACGTGGGTCTCAAGTTTTAACTCATCTCAGAGGAATATATACAGCTAAAGCCCAAAGTAAACTTATTTGTTGGTTTGGAATATGTCTTGGGACATGAACAAAAGTTTCATAATATAGACGAGACCACCTGGTATTGAATTCACTCTATACCTCTTTGAACATGTTTCAAAACAAATTATTTTTTTTTCCTTAAACTGTTCATGTCACCATAAACTTAACATTCTAGGTTGGAAACTTTCAATCACAGCGCTTAGTTGACTACAGCGTTGCTATAAGCTATATTTCCCTAAAACAAAAACGCTAGAAATGGCTAAATCACGCCGAAAAAAATAAGCTAGAAAAAAGTTAAAAAGCTACAGCTTAAAATTCAAAATTTTCTTAATTCTTTATTACATTAGGAATCTTATTTATAATTTTTATAAAAAAAAATATTAAATATCAAAAACTAAAGAAAATAATGTCGTTTTCCACACGACTTGAAAATTACCAAAATCAAAAAGGAATTTAATGTGTAGGTTCTAATCTTTCTGGAAGTGTTTTAACGTTTTCGAATAATTTTTTAGTTTTATTTTATGATACAAAACGGAAACTGCCAAAATCCTTGAGAACAACAGTAGTGGGGTATATGGAAATTTTAAAAAAATTTTAAAAATAGTCCAAAGCAACTTCTGAGTAATTGAGCAATAGATTATAAAACTAGACAGCCTTACCTTTAAAATGGGCAGTGAGTACTTGGGCAGTAGGTTATAAATTTAGACAACCTTAGCTTTAAAATGCTACGTATCCCATCCCTTAATCTTCTATAGTATTTAAATACTTCTGAGCGAATTCAATTATTTTAATATTAAAAGATAATATTAAAAATTCCTTGAAATAATAATTTATTTTTTGATTTTTAATGCGATTTATATTATGATATTTTGCTTGCTTTGTCTTACTCAAAGGCGAGAAACGGTAGTGCTAACTAAATACTAAATGGAACAAATTATTAATCAATTAGGAATAAAGTGCATTTTTATTTTACAAGTTAGAAGCCAAATACTTTTTTTAGCTTATGAAATTACCGTCGTTCGACCAATTTATCAATTTACATATCAAAGTCTTATCGAAAATATAACTTTAGCTAAATTAGTCTCAGTCTCAGATTGTTTACGTATGATTTGTTTTAATTTTTCCAAAAAAAAAGGCTTTTTAAGGCTATTTTGACGAACAAAAAAGGCCAAGAAACAAACTAGAGGCTAAATCATAAATTTTGAGGCTAAATGCAAGAAAAAAGGCTAAAATGGCAATGCTGCTTGACTATTTGAATTTTATTTGTTTAGAAATTATTTTTCAATATCAGAAATTATTTCATGCAAAACTTTTCAACTCTTTTTGTATTCGTGTGTGTGTGTGTGTGCGGGCTTACATCTTTTTTTTTATTTTCAACAAAGTAAGCTCATAAACTTTGATTTAAAGTTGTGTGCTCACTTGAGAGCCTATTCGTTTGTGTTTTCTTTTCGTATCAGTTAACACACTTTTAAGGAAATGTCAAAATAAAATGACAGAAATCGGAAGTTATTGTAAAACTTGTACCATCAACTATTGTGTATATATGTGTGTGTGGTGTGCGTGTATTTTACCCACAACTGAAACATGTTAAAACCGCAACATAAATGTTTTGTTTGTACAGAATAAAAGAAATGATTGAAAAAGTTTTGTTGCTGCTGAAACAATTAAAAAGGAGTATGAGTTGGTCTTCTGAAATGCAAGTGTACAACTACATTGATAATAATATTATTCTGTTTGTAATATAAGTACACACACACACATACACATTTGCTTTGTATGGTTGTGCATTTGATTGGAATAATTTCGTTTTGTAAAAATAATGAAGGGATGCTGTTTACTTTGAAAACTAACAGCCACTGCCCTAACTAAATTATAACAAATCTTTAATAACAATTTTTAAACAGTGATAAAAGCTTGCTGTTACAAGGATACCAATTTTAGTATGACTATAATTATGGGGTTTTGTATTTAATTAAAAAATAGTTTATTTTACAAAAAGTCAATCTTTACCTTATTTGAATTTCGTTTACTGCATCACTTTTTCATTTACATATTTTTATATGAAACGCTGTTTGCCCTAAACATATAAGGACATCCTAGTGGTAAGAAGACGAACCGCACATTCCTTTCAAAAGGCCTTTAAGAGCAACTATAAGGACTTCTTTTCATATTTGACATTAATTGTTTTCAAACGAAGTCATTGCTTGCTGGAGGCGCTTTAACTCATCTCAAAGGACTTTAATGTAGAGCATCTAGAGAATATATACACTTACAGCTCAAAGTAAACTTATTTGTTGGCTTGGAATATGTCTTGGGATATGAGCAAGCGTTTCATAATACACCTGGTAGCGTTTTATTTTTTTTTTCTATTTTAAAGGGCTTCTTTAGCAGTAAAAATATTTAAAGACTTGTTCGGAATTGACACTAGACATATTTTCATCTAATGTTTAAAGGGAAACATTTGTTATACACGATTTTATTGCTTTAGTCTGTTAGTTTTTTTAAATTTTTTTTATTTATTTATTGTTGTTAACAACACAAATTCGCAAGGCTTCTTTTCTTGTGTGCAGAAAAAAAACCAGGGTCTACGCCATATGTATCGCTACCCAGAGAATTTCTTGTACAGCCCATAATTTCATTGTTCAAAATGTAAGCCTAAACCAAAACCAATTATTTCTTTTGTTAAGAGACGAATCTGCTATTTCTTAGGCAGTCTATAAGAACTTTTGCTCTATGAGACCCCAAGGCTCGACAGTCACAAAGTACATGTGTTAAGCTTTTGTCATGCAATTCCTAAAAACTGCATTGGATGGCTTTAATATTTCCTATCTTACATTCAGTCATATGGAAGTAAATTTTCTTTTCTTAATTTTGTTTAAGGGAAATGAAAAAAGATTAAAATTTATGAATTTGATAAATTAAATTCTGCACAAAATTTCAATTTAAAATTTAAAAACAAAGGAACTTGCAGTGAAACAAAAAGGAAATGGAACATTAATTGCCCGCTTAATGCTCAAATAGTATGTTTGTAGTATCACTTCTTTCACTTGGGAAAAAGCAGAATTCTGACTCAAAACCGTGTATACTTTTCTCTTAAAATTTAGCTTAAGCTTTATAACAAGAACGCAAGATTTAATTTTTAAATAAAACACAGATATTTAAAAAAAAATCGTGAAACTTTATTATATCGTAAAGTAGACACAATGAGGTTATGTATGGAACAGCATATCGGGCAGATGGCCGCCGCTGCTTTGCTGGCACACACGCGATCTTTTAATGAAATTTTCAATGACCGTTTTGCATAAATGCTGCGGTATTTCATTAATGCAGCGTCCAATTTCCTCTTTTAAGGCTTGAGTCGTCGTCGGCTTATTCGCGTAAACCATCGACTTCAAAAAACCCCAAAGAAAAAAGTCTAATGGTGTTAAGTCGCACGATCTAGGCGGCCAATTCTGGTCTCCAAAACTCGAAATAATACGACCGGGAAATGACTGATGCAGCAAATGAATTGTTTCTCTGGCTGTAAGGTATGTGGCGCCCCACATTAATTTCTTCAATTCTAGGCAAGAAAAAACTGGTTATCATTTCACGATACCGAACACCATTAACTGTTTGCGCTTGACCGGCCTCATTTTCATAAAAAAAGGTCCAATGGTTCCTCCAGCCCAAAAACCACACCACACAGTGACACGTTGAGGATGCATTTGCTTCTCGTGAATCACTGGAGGATTTTCCTCACCCCAAATGCGACAATTCTGCCGATTGACGAAGCCATCAAGATGGAAATGGGCCTCGTCAGCATTTTCATGTTGTCTCTCCAATACCCAATTAACGAACTCCCTTCGCTGTCCATGGTCAGCTGGCTTCAGTTCCTGAGTCAATTGAACTTTGTATGCATGAAAATGCAAATCTTTCGTCAAAATTCGCTGCATAGTTTATTTGGAGACACCAATTTGCTGAGCTCGGTGTCGAATTGAGGTGGATGGAGTTTGAGCGACATCATTACGTACAGCTGCGACATTTTCGGTGGATCGACCTGGTCGAAGGCGCGTTGTTGTCTTTACATCACTAACAGACCCAGTTTCGGCAAATTTATCCATTAATCTCTTTACAGTTGACTCTTTTGGAGCATTATTGTGACCCCAAATTGATCGCAATTTGCGAACTGTAGCCGCAAAACTTTCACCATTTTGGTAAAACAATTTCACAATGAGAATGCGTTGTTCATTCGTGTAGCGCTCTTTTTCGTATCTTCTACTAGCAAACAATAACAATTGTTGAAATGTCAAACAATGACACTTCGAATGGCGCCAAATTTAAGTCTTGCGTTCTTGTTGGGACAGAGAAGACTTTCATAGGAAAGTAATCCAGAATAGGTATTGCACATCTTAGAATACATATCTGTAAAAAGGCCTGTTTATAGAAGCCCTTTCAAATTTTACCTGTGAGATGTTTTCATGTTTTATCATACCTTACATGTCATAAATATAAAAGTGTACCAGTACATGAATATTTTCACATAAAAACTTACATTTCAGCATTAGCGTAGCACAAATTAATGTTTAGGAAAAAAATTATTTTATACAATTTTTAAAATTTTACTTAATGCTTTTTTTATTTTTAGAAAAAAGTGTCACATGCTAAGCTGTTATATTAAATAAAAATAAAATTTTTTTGTTTAATACGAATCAATCTTCAAAGCAATCTGGCACTCCAGAATAAACATTTTTGTTGTCTTAATTAACGCAATAATTTTATTATTGTAGTTTAGAAATTGTGTAGCGAATGAACAGAATTAACGAGATATCAATGCCAACAATACCATTTTTTAGAACTTTTAGAATAGTAGAAAATTGAATTGTAAGAAAAAATTATACTTTCATAGAACTTCGTTACAACGATTCTATAGCCTCTATACAACGATCTGTGTTATGAAGTATTTTTCGATCCCCTTCAGATTCGTTATATTAAAGTTTCACTGTATTAATACTCATGGTGAAATCAAGCCGTACTGGCCACTGTAGTGACTTAAATTTAATTATTTTAATTCCTATTCATCGCTGTTCTGTATTCCGTGTGATATCAAAATGATTGGAGTTATGAAAATATTCCGAAATTAGCTGTTCTGAATTTCACATATTTTCTAATTTATAAATATTTTGACGTTTTGAAAAAATAATAAAACAATCAATTACATTTTACCAATATTTTTTTAGATGGAATAAAAGGAAAAAAAAATTCTAAAGTTAAATACAGAAGAGCCAAATAATTCATATTCGGCATACAAAAACAGAACTCCTTACTTTAACTTTTCATTATTTAACTTGTAATAATGGGACTTCAGCTATGGTCACATTACACAAATATTTGCCAAAACATTTTTATAGTCTTAAATGACTTGTATTATAATACATAAAATTAATTTTAATAATATAATATTGCAAGTATGTTGTATTTTAATAATAGATTAAACTATTCCAAGTCAAAATTTCTTCAAAATATGGAGTTGACATAGTGGTTATGCTTATTTGGACAAATATTTGGCTAATGTGACCGTAACTTTAGTATCATATTCAATTAGTTCTATACTGGCTGTAGACCACATCTTAGAACTTAAGAAAGCTAGCACACTATGCTCACAATTTGACATTTATGATCAACAGGGCAAGGAATTTCTTGCACTTAAAAAACGAAGTTATGCGCTTAACACATGCGCTTAAAAATACAAAATATGCACTAAAATATTCACTAATGCCCTTATGGACAATAAAAAGCATTCTTTATATTTAAGACATATTTATTAAAAATTTAAATTGAGGTACATAAATAATCGGTAAATTACTTTTTGAGAAATACTTTAATGAACTTCTTAAAGATCTAGTAAACGATTCAAATCGTAATCTCTGAAAATGAATGCTGCCCAACGTGTGATTTTTTATTTGTAAAATTCTCAGCAGTAGATGAATATTTTTAAATATTAATAATATAAAAATGAATACAAAATATGCACAAAGAATAAGCATTTATTAAAAATATGCAAAAATATGCAATAAAAAATGTATTTTCAATAAATTCTCGAATCGATGAAAATCCTTGCCTTATGCATTTTGATTAATCAATCATCAAAAAACGCAAAATACATCGTCCATTTAAACATTCCTCGATTTAAGGATACATTTTGTATCACATATTTTCTAAATCAAAGCGATATCGCTGCTTTCGACTTTATCGATTCATTGTCAAAATTGGACGTCCAGCATGCGCTGCGTTAATAACACCCGTGTTCGCGTGTGTGGGAAATATCTTTTAATATGAAATTATCTGATTTACAAACATTTCGTATCAGCTTAATGTAATTTTATTATTTTAATTTATTTTTTTTTTTAAATTTTTTTCAATAGACACCTGCAGTACTCCGGCATAATATAAAAGAGTGAATGAATAACTTCGCAAAATATTATCATTTTGTTATTGAAATTTCTCAAAGGAAACAGCGTCAAACTTTTAAATGTTATCAGTATGTGAACATGAGTGTGTTAAAGGGTGTGAGTGTGTGAAACATTCCCACCTATATTTGCTTACCACCACAGTAGTATTTAGTATTCCTTTTAAATGCATTTATGATTTGTTTTTGAAAAAGTTTTATTTTTTTTATATTTTCAGTGTTATTTAGTTTCCTTTTGTTTAACAAAGAAAGTTTACTCATTCATATAGTTTCTAGTTTTTTAAACTCATTAAACACTTGCATATGATTGAGACTGTTTTTTCTGTGCTGTTTTTTTCCCAGTCCTGCAGGTGTAGGGGTAAAAAAAAAAAAGAAAATAAATTTATGAATTTATATATATAAAACGACCCTAAGGGGCTCTTACTTTCGTACAACAATTTTCCTTTTCACATGAACTGCCTAAGTAAAGTAGAGAGCTAAGGAAATTTAATTTAAAAACTCAATGTATTGGTATACCCTGTAAGTATAAGTAAATAAATAAAACTTAAAACAATAATTTTATTTAACACTTTATATATTCGGCATGTGCACTTGGATCCTATACCTGTTGAGTAGTTGTTTTGTGTGAAAATAACGTACATGAACTCGCAAAAAGCAATTCAACAACTTGGCTTGGCAGCTTCAACAACAAAATGAAATTAAATAACGCAGAAAAGAGTTTTTTGTTTTAAAACTTTTCATTTGTCTAGTTGTTGTTGCTGTTGTTATATTATTAACACCTGAGTTTTTGCTGTTGTTGTTAAAAGATTTTATAATTTCACTATTTGCCTGAGGTCTTAATTGAATTTATTTTGTTTGGGTGTGTGACACACACACAGTGTGTGTGGTTTGTGGTTTTCTCATATTTCCAAATAATATAATTTCATTTTGTTGAATAATTTGGATTATTCAATAAATAGAAAAAAAATCGTTAAAGTTTATATTGAAATAAATTAAATTTGTGATAAAGCAAATAAGCGGTTTTTGGCTAGACTTTAAAGCTAAAAATCTAGAAGAAAACATTCAACAATTAACTTATCAATTTTGTTCAATGTAAGTTGTAAGCAAAATCTAATTAGGTGGCCTACAAATCCATACTTTAATTGTTTAACAACTCTGAAAGCCCAGCAATCATTAAAAACTGTTAAACAGTGTGTCCCTCATATACGCTTTATAGCAAGCTCATCTTAGAGGAATGTGTGGAAGATGTTGATACTGAAAAAACGTTGTTTACACTTGCAACATCTATCATCAACTAACCTGTCGAAAAATAACAGAAAAGAAGACGCATAGTTTTTTAAAGCAAAAAAAAAAAAAAATATATAAAAACAAATTTAGAAATTTCATTCCTTATTGGACTAAGTGTTGCTTTGCAAGATCAAATCCATGTGTACATACTTATTAGTCTTGGTCGCACACAAACGAACTCTTCATATTGTACTATTCACTTATTTGAACTGAACGAACTAGTCCGTGTTTTGAATTCCTATAGTTCATGTGCTTGCTGATCATTTTAAAAGAACGATCTATAAATGAACGAACGAACTAAGCTTAAACGAAAACAATCACGAAGGAACGAAAGTTGCAAATTATTTGCTTTTACAAAAATGGTACTTAAAACAAATAAACTGAAGAAGAGAAAATGTACTCGTATTATGCATGCTAAAAAGCTTAAATTTTAAGACTTTTAAAATTAAACCTTAATTTTTTTTTAGCCATAGTGAATAAAGCACTTTTGAATTAAATTTTTAAAAAAGAAATCAAAAACTAAATTTAAAATTTTTTCGAATTTTTAGTTATTTTGCTTTCTATTTTCGTAAAAAATTCCTTTCAAGCCCTATTCGATATCATTTTATATAATAAAGAACGTTCAATGACAATCAAAAGTATAAGTGATAAAGATACAAAAGATCAACTGAATTAAATGAACGAACTATTGACTTTAATTATTGAACTAAGAAGAGGCCTCACTAAACTGAACTACAAAGCGCAAGCCTAGTATGTATGTATAAATAAATGTTACTTTATCAGTGATGCCACTAAAATCGAAAATATTGCAATTTTTATAGTGAAGGCACGAAAATTATCCCAAGATGTTGAGTGAAACAAAATGAGATAGGAACATCTTGTAAAGATGTTGGAAGATGTTGATTTTTTATATATGCATTTTGTATGGGAAAATGTTGTCATCACGTCGAATAGATATGCTCTAGTGTAAAAAGACTATTAAGCACACACACACACATAACATTTGGCAGATATTACCAGTAAGTCGGCTACACATCTTAGATATCACCAGTGTAAGCCAATGCAAATTGTATTTTGTGGTTGTCCATCCTTAGGATCTCGTAGAACCAGAATTCTGAGAGGCTTCTTGTCGAAAAAGTAAGAACACTGAACAAGGTAAGTGTCTTCATTCGAGGCCTACATCTAGAACAATCAACGCATGGCTATGTAAAAGTTTGTTCTAGGTCGTGGTACATATAGCCTAAGGATGTCAAAGAAAACTTACTTGAATAAACCTGGGATTTCAAAATGTCTAATTATAAGATTTTTAGCAGCGGAATTTATCAAGGTTAGAATCTCTAATACTAATAAAGCGGCATTTTACACAAGACCGAGGATTATGCATTAAGAAGACTTAGTAATTGAAGGCACTTACTTCTCTTTGAGACTTCAATTGGATATAGAATGTGACCAGGCTTTTTTTTTAATATTGAGTAGCAAAAATTCTGGGCATAGAAAAATTCCCATCTCATGATTGAAAAGCCAATGCAATCATAAAAAAAAATTATTTGTTAAAAATTTGAGACAAGATACTTCAGTTAACGACAAGTGCTGCAGGTCACGAAAGCCATGATTGTAAATATTTTAGAGTCTACAAACAGAAAACAAATTCGATTGTAAGAATTAAATTTGTTCCAACCAAAAATTCATTTCTGATAATCAAATTTTTCAGTTGTATCAACTAGAATTCGATAATACAGGCCAAATATTGGTTCTGTTAAACCGAATTTCTATTGTCAAGATTAAAAATTTCGATTACCACAACTGAATTTTTGACTGGAAACAAATTTATTTCTCACAACCGAAGTTGTTTTCTGTGTGTAGAAGAGAAAATAAAAAGATTCTGAGAACTCGTCATGCAAACTATAAAACCTGCAGTGGTTGATTCCAGTATTTTATGTTTAACATTGATAAGATACTCCTACTTGGATACCTTCAGTTAAAGTCAATCTTAATATATTTTTTTGATGGATTTAGAATAAATCCCAAAGGTATGCAACACTTTATAAGACCTACTGATGCCACGATCTGGCAAGCTACAAATACTTCACACACATTCAGTGACATTTTGTTTTGCTAAACGTTATTTCTTTTTAAATATCCTTGACGTTTATTTTTATTTTATTCATTTAATAAAAAGAAAAAAAAAAAGAAACAATAAATTAATTAAATAATGAATTGCTGGTATATTTTTATAATTTTTTGTACCACTTCTATGATGGCTTTAATATGTCCCATTCATGTTGTGGCAGAGGATTATATGGACACAAGTAAAACAGAAAAATATTTGCAATTATTGGAACCACATGAAAAATATATTGATAAGAGATATCGACGACAACCTTTAGATTTGTTCAGTGATTTTTCGCAGGGTCTAGAAAATGAAAATGAAGAAGAGCTGAGAAAACAAATGCTTCCCAAATGCAATCTAGAGTTTTGCAAATCAGAAGATTGTGGTGGTGAAAATTGGAATGCAAATGATTTCAAGAATTATTTAAAGTCTGCCAAAGAATTAAATTATTTTCTTAATAATTTAAGACAAGACAATAAGAAAGCAACACGAGAAATTGTTAAAATGAATCAACAAACAAAACAAGAAAAAGAATATGAAAGAGATTTCAATGAAAAACAAAATTGCAGAAAAAATCTAATAAAATTAAAGAGCAAAAATAGACATAATGGGCAGGATTTTAGATTAGGAAATAAAGCAATAAGGAAAAATCATATTGAGAATGAGCAAAATTTTCTTAAATCACCACAAATCGCTAGTGAGTGGAATACAGATCTAAGCAGTTGTCAACATTGTTCGAGGCCAGCTAATACAGAAAGTTTTAGAAACAATTCAAAGTTAAAAGCAAGCTCAAGTGGAAAATTTTTAACAAAATCTAATAAGCCTTACCTGAAATCTAGTGATCACAAATATTATTTAGACGATCAATCTGATGAGGATGACTATGATTATAATTATTTTTTACAACCAGATGCTCAGAAAGTACAGAATTTTAAGCCCGACAGGTTTAATATTTCTGTTCTAGATATTAAAACTAAAAAAATAAATTCTTCTCAAAAAGCTTTACCAAAAAAAGCTGTGCATCCTTTGTTAAATGACCAAATGGAAAATACCAAAAATAATCTATCGCATGAGGCAAATTATAAACTTTCTAAAGATGAACAAGATACTGCTGAGCATAAAAATAATTATTTGTGGAAGTGGGGTATAACCAAACGTTCATATCCCTTTAATGCCATGAACGAGATCAAGTTGAAGACGAGCAGTCGTTTAATGAAAAAAGGATTTGGTGCCTCTTTACCTAGTTACTCATTAGCAGAGACACGTAAAGATTTATTAATTGATGATTGGCTAAGAAGAAGAGCCAACAATATGCCTCAAGAGAAAAAAAGAAAATTACAAAATTTTTATGAAGAAAGTGATCATAATGAATTTAAAGAAAGTAATAATAAGGGGTTGGAAGATTTGCCAATGGAAACTGAGCCAGAAACTTTATCTTTTAGAGATTGGAAACAAAATAGCCACAAGAGAGTAAGTGGCTCACGGGCTAGATATAAAAGAGAGCAAAATGACAATAAAAACAAAGCTTTTGATGGAGCCAAAGATTTTTTAAGTTTGACTACAAATGAAAACCATGAATTAAAAGCTTTGACGATATTGGGTATTGAGCCCAAGAGAACTGTGAAAGTTTTAAGCAATAATGAATCGATTGAGAGTAAAGACTTACAAGAAGCTTTAACAGCAAATGACAGCTCTTTAATTAAAGCTTACAAAAATAATTTTGCAATGTTTGATAGTGAAGATTTTTTGGCAGCTTTAAATTATTTGAAAAATAACGAAAATAATTTTAAAACTCTAGCCAGCTTTAAGCCCCTCAGAAGAGGAAAACGTTTAATAGCAATGGAAAAATCTGCAGCTACAAAAGGCTTATTGCATAAGAAAACAGAAGACATTAATATAAAATCTAAATTTAAAGTTGGAAAAAAGCCTTTTAAAGGCTTTGACAATAACAAAACTTTACCACATGCGATTGAAGGGAAACTTCTTAAAAGCAAAGCTTTAAGATATAGCAAATTAAATAACTTAGAACTTTTGAAACAAGAAGCAAGACTTAGAGTGAAGAGAAGATCTTTAACATACTCTACAATTATGGCGACAAGCTCGGCGGGCCATGAAAACTGGTTAAAAAAATTAACAAAAATTTTAAGCAGAAAAGCTCATTTTATACAACAAAATATTGAAATGTTTGTAAAACAAACCTTAAAGCAATTATTCTTACTAAAAAGAAGTGGCAATAAAACCTTTACAAATTCACAACAAGCTTTGCCTCACAATTTAGCTAATGAAAGCTTCAAAGCTTTGAAAATTAAAGAAAATGAATTAAAGGCTATAAATGTCGCTCGTATACCAATGAACGAAACTTTTAAAAAGCTTTTCATGAATGAACAAATTTCAATCTTAAATATTAATTCAAGCTTAATTAAAATACCCAAAAATACCTCTCAATATAACACAAGCTTGAAACGCTTTAAGCGTTCTCTTGAATTCAAATCATTTCCTAGGCAGCTTGCCCAAAAAAGCTTTAAATCTTACGATTATGATGATTTCAATAAACGGGAATTTAAATTCGATTTTTTACCTGACAAACCCATGAATGAAATTAGTGAGCTGCAGAAAATGATCAGCAAGGCACCAGTTCAATTTGAGAACTATAATTTTGATACTGTTGACAAGCCTTTCAATCTCAAAGAGCACAGAGAGACGAAAAATAGCCAAGATTTACAAAAACTTGAATCATTAAACAGATTATGGTTTAAAAATAACCCGATTAAACCATATGCGAGTAGCAGAAAACAAAAACATTTTCTAAGAACTAGAGAAAATTTCAGTAATTCGGCTAAAAGTAAAGATATAAAAACATCTTCGAATGCGAATGCTGTGAGTGATAAGGCAACTGCAACCACAAAACTACCTTTAAAGATAAAAAACCTAAAGGACAGATACCTATACGATTTGCAAAACTTTAATAAAAATTACAAATTTAATGAAAATGATTTAAATTGGTCCAAAGCCAACACCACAAAAGAGGACGATAATTTAAGTTTAGAAATGCGTAATGAAATTTTAAATTGCAAAGCTTTTGCCAGTTTAGAGGAGTTTATAAAATCTTTGCCAAAAAATTTAACAGAATCTGTAATAAAAGGCCATACAAAAACAAACGCTAATTCTACACTTGAAAATGAAATTGATATACAATCAGCCAGCATGACCACCACTTTAGCAAACACATTAAATGACGTATTATCTACGGCTACAACCACTGAGGAAGAGATTGTTAAGGAAACTACTACCTTGGCATCCGATGAAGATAATTTTGAGCCTATTGAATTGGATGTAGAGCAGATAACTGAAACTAATAGCCAAGCAACAGTTACAGATACTGCTGATCCAACTGTAGAGGAGAATGCTACAACAAGTGATGATCAGGATTATGTAACACAAAATACAATAGCCACACCCCAGCATAATATCAAATTAAATATCAGCATTAATGCTAATGTGCAGGGTAATACGGCTCATAAGCAATTTTCTAGTAATGGTTCATTTAATGTTGTACCACTGCCCATGGATGAACGCATAAGACGTGAAATTTTTCTTTCAACTCTAGAAAATATTGAACACAATAAATTATTACACAAGACTTTGTAAGTGTTTGTATTTAACAGAAAAGGTAATGAGTTTAGTTTTCTTTTTTTAATTTTAATTTTAGTGACAAGAATACTGAGGATTTTCATGATTTAATGTCTGGTAAACTAACCTCAAAACTGGTTAAAACTATAATGGATACAGTACAGCAAAGTCCTCAATTGAAGGCTTTGTGGCCCAGCTTGAAACGTAATCAACAAGTGGCAAATGCTGTTCAAACAAATTTTTATGTCATAAAAAATCAGGTAAAAACAAAACTTTTGATGATTTCATTTGTACAAAAAAGGGCTTTGCACTTTCTTAACTATTTCTCCAAAAAATGTGCATTTTATTGTTATTATCTTTGGATTTCTTATTAGTCTTTAAATAGAAGCAAAAAAGTGCACTATTTTTAATAGCCAAAACAGAATGGGTTGAGAAGTGCAGTGTCCCTTTTATAGAAACGAAATCAAGCTGAAAGTCAGAACTTTTAAAATATTTATTTTGGGGTAAAAAAGAAATAAATCACTTCATTAAAAAAAGTACTAAAAAATGTTTTTAAAGTAAATTAACCCAAAAAGCAAATTAGAAATTGAATCTTTGCTTAAATAATTTAAAACAAAAATCTATGTAAATAAAAATAATTTTCTGTTTGTTTGTTTGTTCGCTACACAAAATTTTGTTTTCCAATGGATTTGTTTGAAATTTGGCACATATAATCTATAAATATACTTCAAGCTAGGTCGCCATTTACTTTTGAACTAGACATGCCTATTTTTACGCCCACTTTCAACGGTTTTCAATTACAACTGTTTATAAAGATGTGTGATCGTATTTAATTTATAAAAAGTGCTTTAAAAAACAATAAAAACCGTTTAATAAATCTTTTATAAAACAAAAATATAGGGCCATAATCATAGTCCCACTAAAGGCAGTATCTTTTTAAAAACGACTTTAAATTCATATAATTTTTATGAATAAAAGTCAGCTCTTAATAAAAGCCTACTTTTTTGTGACTATGATTATGGCCCATATATTTTGTTAAATTTAAATCCAGTTAATTAAAATACCCCCTTTAATTTTCTAGCAAAATGAACAACAACTTAAAAATTCAGAAAAGCTTTTAGCCCAGGTAATGTCTTCCCTCAATGACATTATCGAGCAGCAGGCAAGATCTGAAACTTGTGTGCCCTTACGGCCCGACTTGCAAGAATTTTACAATCTAATAATACAAACACGCCAGCAACAGGACTTGGTAAGCGCAAAGACTTTTATTTAAACCAAAAAATTCAAAAAAAAAAGTACAAATTTCAGTTATAAGATTCATTTACTAGATGCCCCCAGAATACAAGAACAAACCAGTTTGGTTAAAAAATTACTCGACCAGTATGAGAACTTAAACCTAGAGAATCAACAACAAGTGGCTTTTGCTAGAAATGATTTACTGGATAATTTATTAATTTTAAGTCAGCTGCAGGATAATCAAGATTACCAGAAAAGGGATTATGAATCCAGAGAAAAACGAGCAGACAATTTTGATTTTATTACGGCAAAAACTATTAAAAGTCTCAAAAATAATTATAGTGCAGAATTTTTGAAATTATTAAATGCAGCTCAACTTTATAGAGATTTTAATAATGAATGATTTGTAATCCATTGATTTATTTATTTATTTTATTCACTAATTATTTTAATTTTAATAAAAATTTTAATTTTATTAAATAAATTTATTTTTTATTTTATTATGCTGACGTTATGCGAAAGTTCAAAATAACTTAAAGTAAAAATTATAAAAAAATTGTCTTACATATCTGCCTCAAGTCTACTTGAAAGGAAAATTTTGCTTAAAAGAAATTTTGTTACCTTGCCATCCCATTTAGTTTTTATTTATTTATTTGTTTTTATTTTCAAGTAACAAGCCCCTTTTTCTTAAAAAAATTTAAATTAATTTTGTTTGCCAAATATTTCATTGTAGACAGATAATTTCAACTTAACTGCTTGTTGCTGCACATAAGTGTGCAATAAATAGAATTAAATTTATTTATGCATTTTATAACTTGTTGTTGTCTCTATACTTTTTCTGTCTCTTTCTACTTTTCAATAAATATTGTTAAGATTTTAGATTAAGTACGTATTCGCACGGAAACGTGCAACTTGCTTGACTCCCCCTTTTTAAATTTAAATCGTTTTAATGTGCTTTAGCAGAGCACTCGTATGTATTTGAATAAACACAAACAATATTGTAATTTTCACATGAACATTTATTTAGTATTTATGGAATTTTTTTTTGTTTTTGTTGTTATTTTTGTGAAATATTAACAAAATATTTATACTCATTTACAAACAAGTGTTATTCACATCATAATTTTAATCTTTCATTTGTGCTCTCACACTCTGCTCTCGTTTTAATATAATTTTTTACTTTACGAGTATAAACTTTTTAGATTTACATTTTCGAAACAAACACACTTACACACACTCATACAAAAAAGTGATTTTGTTTTTGTTTTATGTGATTTTAACTAAATGAAAATTCAATGTTGAAAAGTTAAGAAACTTTTGTCATATTCAATGAAATAAGTAAGTATTTACAATTCTTACCCCATTCTTGTGCTATTCAAATTTAAAACAGCCCCTTCCCCCCGCTACACTTCATTTACTCATTCATTTCATATCATTTCATTTGAAGAGAATATCTACTCGTACGTTTAGTGTATTAAAACAGTATCAAGTAAATAGTAGTAAAATCGTTTAAATAAATTATTTTTTTAACTTTCTAGAAGGCTGTAGTTGGGCAGAGCAACGAATGTGGGAGGTGTATTAAGCAATTTCGTTAAAAAGGTAACATATTTATTTCTAATTTGTTAAGCGAAATAAAGACAGTCTGTGAAGAACTTTTTGGCTGGTGAAATGGTTGAAGTAATGCAGAATTACAACAAGTCAACTGGTAACCTTTTACCAAAAATTGTAAAGTAAAATAAGCTTTCTGCTCTTGCTGAAAAATGTTTTTCATAATCGATGGCATTAACAGTAAAAGTTTTCCTTTAAAGGCAAGAAAGTGAAATAAAAACATTTCTAAAGTGAACTAACCTAAACTGATTTTTATACTATTACAGTTGGAAAGAGTTAAAAATCCAGCGTTTTTTTTCTTCAAAGCTTCAACCTCATACGTTTCAAACATAAAGAGTTATAAATATTTGATTGGAATCGATTAACAACTTTCGACTTTATTTACAACTAAATGTTTTTGCTCGGTCTCGCCCGACCGTGTCATTTATTACAAATCGACTTTTAATTGTTAAAAAAACCCATTCAAATAAATACAGCCATTCACTACTTTACAAAGTGGCTCAAGTTTTTGCTAGTATTATTATCAGAGCCGCCAGTCAAAGCACAATTTCAGGCTTAAACCAAGTACTGGCACACATTTTTTCAACAGTGGCTAGTGAAAATCGTTGAAAAATTAAGCGTGCCTAGACCAAAAGTATAAAGAATTTATGTATCAAATTTCAGACAAATCCATTAACAAAAAAAAAAAAAAAATAGTTTTTAAAGTGACATAAAGTCAATTTGTCATACAGTAAAAAACTTGATTTTATGAGAAAAAATGTTGCCGGGCTTGAATTTAGGATACCGTAGAAGTTATGACACAAAATTATATTTTTATGCAAATTACCTGCAAAATAGTTCTTATAGGTGACGGTGCAAATGTAGCCCTTGATAATGCAAAATTCAAACATTTTTAATTGAAAAAAATTATTTAAAATAGAAGACAAAAATCCACTGTTTTTTATCCAAACCAATAGCCTCATAAGTTTCCAACAAAATGAGCCGCATTTAATTAAAATATATCCTTTATTTTGTTCTAGCCAAATGTTGCTGGTGATTTTTTGGCGTGTTTGATTTTAGGTTTGATACTGCTGTACGCATATAAAATTTTTCATAACGAATTTCATCACTTAATTGGGAATAAAATCCAAAGTTTTGAATCGATTTTAATAAAATAGAGCTCGTTGTGCTTGGAAGTAATAACGATACATGCTTGTACAGAGGGAGCCAAAACTCATGCCTGCGGCACTGACGGTGTGTGCTGTTGCTCTATTGTGGTTGGACCACTTTTTGGCTGCAACAAATTTACAAAATTATTAATTATAGTACGATATTTGTCACCGTTCCCCCTTACTGCACTACCAGTGCAATTGGCGCTGGTGAACAACTCAAAGGTTTACAGTACCCCAAAATCGCATATTTAGTTTATTTACATTTCCATTAAGATGAACATTATTCAGTTGTTAAGAAACTTGTTATTTTCAGCGCAAAATTTTCAAGAAAATTTAAAAAAATTCCTTTTTAAAAAACTCCTTAAAAATTTAATACAAACAAAATCGTAAGTTTTATTCATGACACTGATTTTGATGTTATAAATGCATTCCTACATGCTAATTTTATTCATAACTTAGTGGTAGCACCTGAGACCTTGCCCCATAAACTGTTTTATATATTAAAATTACCAAAAAAAGTACTTGTTAGGAAAATTATTGTAGGTGATATTAATTAATTAATTAATTATTTTTAGAATTAAAATTAGGATGAGAAGCGGGAACAAGTTATCTGATCACTGTGGCCAAAATAGACCTATTGTGACACTACTCTCTAGTTAAAAATTTTCCCTGAGTCTAATATTCATTAAGAATTCAAACACTTTCTTGGGTCATGTCCGACGGTTGCAAGTAATGATGCCCTAAGTAGCGAAAATGGGTCCAAATTATATCATTACAGTTACACAATATCTGCTCTGCTGTCTCTTCATTTTGCTTGATCCTCATATTTGCCAAGTGTTTTAATACTGTGCAATGTTCAGTTATGCATCCCGTGACAATGCGAATTCCTGACCGAGTCAGACCAAGTAATTTTTTTTTGTCATATTTATTAAATATTTAATTGATGCAATAAAAATTTTAATTTTTTCTGTTAAATATTTAACTGGCTTAGGGCCATTATTAGAACTAAACGATAACTAAAAGTAGCATGTTATCGAACAGATAAATGCTTTTTGGTTATTACAAACATACTTTAAGTAAAAAGTGTATGATAAGCTAAAGATAGGATTGTGTTGCTCATCATAACTTTTAACGTGAACTTCAGGCATTTAAAGTTGCCATATTTTCGATTTTAGGTATGGCAACCTCAGCAGCCATAGACATTGAATAATTCTTTTATTAATACACAAAAATAAAACAAAACAATTACACAATAAAATAACAAATATTAAAATAAAATTTTAAAAGTAAAGAATTTCTTTCTTAGTTATTTGAAAAATAATCGTAAAAAAAAGGTATACCGTTGCCACTTTGTTTTTATAGCAATGAAAAGTAATCGGTATTTACAGCAGTGATGCCACATTACAAATTTTATAATAAATATTTATCATAATGGAAAAAATTTATTGGTCACTTTGTCATTTTCTTTCACTAAAGGTAATTATAACTATCTGACTCTTTATAAGTAAGTTGTAATAATGGCCCTGAATCTGATTAATTCTGCTCTACGCTGGAGGAACTGCATTCTGACTACCTAAAATAAAAATAAACTGACCCCAAAACCGATACTTGTGATTATTTTTTAAAGCTGCTATTTATGTACGAATATAATTAAATTATTTCTTTCATTACGGGAAATTTTAATTCTGCCCTTATAAAAATTTCATTATTGACTTTTTTCACTTGCCTGGATAAACTTTTGCTATTAATATGTTCATTCAGTTTATGTTCCCATTTTGTTTGGAAACAAACAGCCGCTCTGTGATTTCATAATTATTTTATATTCAACTTTATTATGAATATTGCAAACACACACAACACACTTTTTACTCGTAACCCTTTAACTACAGCTTGTTTGAATTTTTATTAACAAAAAAAAAATTGTTTTTTTTTATTATTTTTATTATTGAATTTGTCAAGGAAGTATAAACATTCCGTTGTTGAATTTATGATAATTTCTTACAATTCACTAAGCAAAAACGAATAATTAATTGTTCTTAATGACACTAAAGAAAATAAAAAAATAAAAATTAAATAAACAAGAATGAGCGGTTGTATATAAAGTAGAAGTATTTTAGATATCATGATGTACATAAGTAACATGTGACCTATCAAATGATGGATAAGAATGCAGTGGAGTTCCAGAAGCATTCTGTAAGGTAATTAATAGTTACAAAAGGAATTTAATACATAAGTAGAAAGAAAGTCTGTATTTGATTACCAAGCTTCTTTCACCCCAAAAGTAGTGGCCATTCTGAATTTTAGGAAATTTTCTTGTTAGTAGTAGCACTGCAGACTCAAGTACCACATGAGCAAATTAGCTATGATAGAAAGTTATTACTCTTAAATCTGTTACAAAGAAAATGGAACTTAAAAAAAAAGAAATTCGAGAAAATATTAAGTAAGCTTAAGCTCCCCAAAATATTTACGAAATTTGTGACTATTTAAGGATTGTTTTAGTTGGAGCTAGAAGTATTTCTTTTATTCTATTTATTATAAATATGTAAAAGGTATTCTTTAAATATACTAGAGTGTTAAATGGTAAAAAACTAACGCAAGAACTTAATTTTAATAAAAAAATTTTTTTTGAACGATTATTGATATTTCGGACATGGATTTTTTTGACAAAGCGCATTCTGAATACTTAATTTAACTAAGTGGGCGGGCAGAGCCGCAATTGACTGACAACAAATCTATAAATTTGGATCTGGTTTACATGGCGGCCTAACGGCTTTCAATTAGAGTCGCAAGACTCTGTTTTGAAGCACCTACTCGTCAAGACTATGCAGCCGTAAAGTGACTAGATCCACCTTACTGCCGATACCTCAGATAGTCCGGCCATCAGATGTATATAAAGAAATCTGTGTCTCGAAGCCGTAAGAGCCGGGCACTCGCAGAGAAGATGAAATACTGTCTCTTCACTCTCAGGTGATCGGCTTTTTTACTTTTATTTTAATAAATGAGAGCTTTAAGCTCTTTTTTTTAAACTAAGTTTATTTAGCCGTCATATTAATATAAAGAAAAACTAGAATTGAAAATTTTAATTAATTTTTATTGTGCGTACTTTCTTTTGTAAATATTTTTTCATGCGTTTTTCTAAATCGTTTCCATTAAGATTTCCCTATTGAAGCTAAAAATAAATCAACGAGAAGAATTCCTTATTGAAAATAAATATTAAATGCCGTCAAAGAATGTTTGAATACAACAAAAGAAAACTAAATATTTCGTTTTAAATGAATAAAATAAATGAACTTGTGAATAAATAAAAGATAAAATTACAAAATAGACAATTATAACAACGTGACGGTCTTCAAATTAACCCAACAAACACAAAATCATACAATTGAAGTAAAATATATGTTTTTTTTTAATTAATTAAGAGTTTCGTTAGAAATTCTTTTAAAATTAGAATTATTGTGTCATAAAATCATGTATTTACTAATGAAAAAGCTTTTATTTCCAAAGTTGGTTATAAAGCTTTTTATTTTGAGAAACGATAAGTGGAAAAATTTAGCTCATGTGATTCACTTTCTAAGATCACTAGCACAGAAAGTGAAAGGAAAACGAGTCTCTAAATTCGAAGATAAAATAAGAATCTTTAAAAGATTCTTGCTTTATAGAATTAATAATTCAAATCAATCGCTGCTCTTATAAAGCTGGGTGCTTCTTAATTCCCACTAGGTTAGGTTGCATGGGGCGCCCCAATAAAAAAACAAAAGGACTCACTTATGTTTTCTGGTGTGGCTATACTTGTACAACAGGAAAATGATATCGATAGAGATAAGTCAAAGAAACAGGAGATAGAAGAATGAAAAGAGAGGAAAAAGACGAGTCCGTCACCTAAAGCAATAAGTACTTCTAATGAAGCCATAGTAAATATATGCCAAACGAATTCCAAAAGTTGTCGACAGCGCAGTGAGACATGCTCTCCACGAAGCAAAGTTGCTCCACAACAGGATAAAGGCAGAGAAGATGCTCTACAGTCTCCTCCTCCTCCTTGCAGACCTAGAGAAAGATGTTGCAGGGCGTGTCGATAGTCTGCTTTGTAAGCTTTGACCCGTCTCTTGTCGGGCTATCCACCCAACAAATTATTACAGTAGTTCTATGTCCGCGCATCCAAATTAAGGTGACTACCGAATGTCCCCTCATTCTACTTAAAGATATCCGGTATTCTCGGAGCAGCTCGAATGCAGATCGACTGTCAATATAAATGTGAATATTCTTACAAAATATTTCATGATATCGCAGTCAGTTTGCGGATTTTCTTATTGCCATCAATTCAGCTGATTTCCACTAATGAAAGTGTAAAAAAGGCTAAGCTAGTAGTGCTCACAAAAATGAAGTCTTTTCTTATTTTCTAGCTTAAGACTGAGAAACGTATGATTTCCACCTTTCATCGTCTTCTCGACATCTTTTACAATAATCATGCAGTGGTACTGCACACACTTTGATCAATGTATGTGCTGTTTCCACAACACAAACGTTTAGTTCGTCTGAATACTAAATAAAATTATTTTTAGACAAATTGAACGCTTGTGTTTTGAAAGCAGCGCATTATTTACTTTAAAACAAAATTGTATTAAATTGTTATTCAAAAGTGCGTGTGGCTACTGCAGAAGAATATGGTGCCCTTCCTTGCAATATAAAGAAAGTATCTATTCAATTTCAAAGCACTTGGTGAAAAAATCATTAATTAATTAATTTAATTTTTATGTTTAAAAGTGGGCATGGCTGGTCTTCTTTCGCCTATAGAGATTATATGTAGCAAATTTTGGAGAAATTTTTTGGTACACCGAAACTTGTATAGCGCATGAACAAACAAGCAAACAGATAGATTAGACCTCAATTACTTGTATTTGCTGGGAAATCCTTTAAATGCAAATTTAACTGAAAGCCAGTTTGATTTTGCAAAACAAAAAAAAACTTTTACTAAACACTGAGTTGGTTGCCGTATTTTGTGGGTGGGTGTGTGTATCCTTCTGTGCGAATATTTGAAATCTTGCTTCCCTTCAACAAGTATTAAATTACAATGTTTGTAGTTTTTCTTATTCACAGTTTTGTTTTAACTTGTTCCTCCTGTTTGACCACTAAAAACGCATTTTCCCTAAAACAATCAAGTCAATATTTGAAATATTGAGCAAAAATAGCAAAAACAAAATGTGAAAGGCAGCACAAAAATTGAATGGCAAATGGAAATATTAGGAAATGTGAAACCGAATGTTTTGTTAGTTTTTATTTTTGGTCAATTGAAGTTGGAGTAAACCAAGTTACAGAACAAAATTAAACAATCATTTGTTATTTGCTGGCATAAGCCTCTTGCTTTTAACTGCTGGTGTTGATGATTGATCATCAGCATCAATTTGCGCCACTACTTATGGCTTATGTTCCCTCGTATTCATTTAGTTTTTATTTATTAGTCTGTCATTGTGCAACGGACGAGCTAGGAAAGAAGTGTAGTTGGCCAATACTTTAATGTGAAATGTTTAAGATGTCAAACTGTGACGTGTATTAGATTTTCTGTTTCTATTACGGTTTTCTTTTTTCTATTTATTATAGGGCTTCCGCGTACTCTTTCGAAAGTAGTTTGAGTTAAAAATTTAATATTGCAACAAGCCAGCAAAATTTTATGTTAATTTTAATGAAAGGATTTTTGCATAAACTAATTATTTTGTTGCTATCGAAGAAAAATTATTATGTACGTGAGTGTTTCTAATTTAAAATTAAAAGTTTTAAACCAATAAAAGATAATTATAGGCAGGCGTATGGAATATCCGATTTGATTAAACGTTTTTAAAACAAATTCTTTGAACACTAAGATGCTGGTAGACATTGTTAACTGGTGATATCTAAGAGTACACTTAGCCCTCTCTTGTTGAGTGCCAGTGTCTTCTGGCAGACAAGCGTTTAGCTTGTCTGAGTTCAGTCAGTGTTTCTCAATGTCTTGGGTATTTTATTTGTACCCAGAAAGCAGTATTTTCCTTAATATATTCTGGACAGATGACAAAATAGAATTTTAATCCTACGAATATACTATAGTCTCCTCTGTTGGGCAACCATTTTCAAGAATTTAACACAAAAAAAGATTGTTAATTAAAAGACAGTGTCATATTTTTTTAGTATTGAGGATAAATGGCGGAAATACAAGATCATTGCGTATGAACTATTCACCGCTAGAGCACCTACATGCTACTAAAACACACCGTCACAACATTTACTAGCTCACGGCACACTGCGGAGGTCTTACTTTGTCGAGATGGGCTGGTGCGGTCAGCCTTACTATGCTCTAGTTAGAGGTTCACAGAGTCCTAGACCGCACACATACGACTCAAACACACCGTTACAAAATTTACCACCTCACGGCACACTGCGAAAGTATTACTTTGATGGGATGGGTTGGTGTGGTCAACCTTACTGTGATCTAGTTAGAGCTTCTTAAAGAAATCATCGTACACCAAGAGAAAAAATTACACTATCTGTTGTCAAAGTAAGCATAAACGTGGTTGATACACTATCGACACTGTTTGTAGTCATTTTGACAACGGGTGGTGTCATTTTTTCTCTGGGTGCACGATTATTTCTTTAAGAATTTTGTAGAGCTCTAACTAGAGCATAGTTAAGTTGACCGAACCAACGCATTATTGATAACGCAGCGTTATTGTGATGTCAAAATGACATCATTTGGTGTCGAAATGATAGCATATGGTTATTGTAGTGACAACATGCGATGTCAAATCGACAACGTTTGTTAATAGCTTAAAAATTTGACAACATATTGTTGAAAATTCCACAAGTTGACAACAAGCTTTGTCGAAAAAGCAAAATCATAGCTTTGTTTCTAAGTTGACAACCGGTCATTGTCGATTTGTACAAGCTTGTTAAAACTCTAGTTGCAAATTAAATTGACAAAGCGATAGTATCAAAATGACCACATATGTTGTTGATATTGCAACGCAATTTTTGGCTCAGCGTAAGTACGTCGAAATATATATCCAGTTTTCAGGTGTTTTTATCATCAACCGGATCACATTGTGCAGTCCAAACCTGGTATTAAATTGTCTAGTGTAGAATATTTTGGCCGCAGTAACTAGCTGACCTATTCCCGCTCCTAGTTCTAATTCTAATCGATTCAAAGACGAAAAACTTTAAACGATTATAGCTCAGTGCCTTTCATTTCATTATTTTGATGCTTTCAAACATTTTTAGCTTTATTTTACTCTTTAGTATTATCTCATCCCTGTAGCATTTAGTCCTCTCAATTAATATTTTTATATTGGCCACAAGCCCTATAAATATTTTAAACAGACGAAAGTCTGTTGTTTGATAATGATAGTTTATTTTCAAGTAAATATAAACAAATTTTCTAATATTAATGAAATGTTTCGTAAAGAGTCTTAACATTGTTGTTAGCTAACAAAAAGGTACTAAAAACTGATGTACGGATAACAATATAAATTGACTATTAAAAAAATCATTTAACAAGTTTTAGCAACAAGAGGAACAAACATTTCTGCTCTAAGTTATGTGTGTGTTTCATCTAAAGCTGTTAAATGTGATCTACTTAACTTAGTCAAGATATACTTGACACCCAAACAACTCATCCTTTTAAATCTCAAACAAGTCAGCAAAGCACACTTTTAAATTTAGATGCCATAAAAAAGATAAGACAAACATAAGTCATAGTCTGTGTGTGTGTGGTTGGCAGTCAATAAGGAAAACAATTCCAAGACTTAAACTTAAACACAAGACAAAATAGTCAATGTGGCATAGATGCTGTTTACAGCCACTTGCATATTTCCCCGTCTATGGCTGTTGGCTTTATGTGTATGTGTAGTGTAAAGCCCACACATACATATCAAACACATTCTTTCTTATTCAATATTGTTGTCATTGTTTGTAAAGTTGTAATTGGAATTAATTATGCATTCGCACTTTGAAGACTGTGTGTACCAAGTACGAGTACAAAATTTAAGTCAAAAGGATGTTGTTAAAAATCAGAAAGGAATGGAGTTGTCGATTTTTTATTTTGCCAGTCAGAGAGTAAAAGAAAAAAATTAATAAATATTTCTTCAAGCTAACATAATAAAGGATAACCAAAAAGTATTTTAATTAAAGGAAACTATTAATAACAATTACATTTAAATAAAAGATTAATGATTCATTACAGCTCAGCTTTTGCAGCTAAACTTTAGAATTTTTTTTTTGGCAAAACTTCTTTCCTTGTTTACAGAAAAGACCCAGGATCTAAATAGATTCATAGACTGATAGGTTAGTATAAAAGTTACTATTCTGTAGGGCGTCTTAGTGTGAACAGATCGCTAAAAAAAGGGAAATTCAAACGTTAAAAAAGCAAAAATATGACAGCCCAATAACAAACTAAAACAATTCTAGATTTTTCATAAATCTGGTAATCATACTGGATTTAAGGGGCCAGATTCTCTCTGCTTATGTAATTTATTCTGCAGCTTTCCGCTGCTAAGAAAATGCATAAAATATGCTCCCATGTTTACTCTCTTACTTGACAGAAGCTACAGGAATCATTAAATGCTTCTTTAAAAGCTTAGTGTAAAGCGTAAGGTCATTGTTTTTCGAAAGCTGCTCCCTTTTTGGTCTGTATTAGCGAATAATGGAAATTCGCAAATCTATCAGCGAATTCTCGTATTTGTTTTTAGCAAATACTGATGGTTTTTTAAATATTAGTTCCACAAAGTATGATAAGTAGTTGCTACACCAAACTCAAGTCTGAGGTTTTTTATAAAAATTGGGTACTAAAGTTGAGTATTTCTACTAATTTATTTAATTAATTTCAAACAGAAACATTTGCATTCGTTTTGTTTTGTACTTTTCCACAGTAAAAAACAAAAACAAATAAAAAGTACTGCAAACATTTACTCTTATTTATTTTGTATTTGTATTGGTAGAAAAACCGTACCATTCACTAAAATATATGAATAATAGGCATAACCACAACTGCTGGTTTCCTGTGTGAGCTCACAACAGCACGTTCATATTTATTATTTGCAAAATAACGACGCAGTAAGTAACTCTTTGCCTGAGGCATTGTGGTATACTTTTGCTAGTAAAGAAACAACTAATGATTCATTCATGCATTGAAAAAAAAATACATTTCGGCTTTGTGTTGTACGCAAAGTCAATTGTTTTATTTGTGGCATTTTTATGGTTTACCGTTTTATATTTTGTTTTATATGTTGTACAAAACAATTTAAAATTTTTTAAAGATTTGTGACTTATGAAATGTTTCGTTCTTTTCGGATTTTGATTTAAAGTATCTTTTCAGTTCAATCTCGTAACAGCAATCTTTTGGAAAAGTGTTTTTTATTTGTTTTTTGCTCTGCTCATTCCAAGTTTAACACAAAAGTGTTACCATTGAGATTAGTTTTAAGTACAAAACAAATTTAACAATACACCAGCTTAACAGAAAAGTGGAAAAACCACTGACTTTCAACATCAAACAAGCAACAACTAGCACTTGTCACTTTCTCTCTTCTTAACACTACAGCCAACAACAAAGAGACCAACAAGTCTACTTAAGTAGTTGTATCAGTAGCAACATCATCAGCAATATTATTATCATTGTCACCAATATTATATGTACCATTATGCCCTGCCACTAAATGTGGCAAAAACAGTTGTGTTTTATTTATTCTTTTTAATTTTATAAATACGAGTAAAATTTTTTTATTTTTTTTGATAATTTCTTAAGTTCATTTACAAAGTGCTTAAGTGAAAATTGCACTAATCGTATATTTTTTTCTAACGATTATGACTTTGAAAAAGGAACATTTTTTGGGTTAATTGATTTTTTTTTTATAAAAATTATGACTGCTATTAACAGCATCATAATAGGTTGTCTAAGAATTTGAATTTTTTTTGTAATTATAGTTTTTTTTTTTTATTATATTGATACAAAATGAATTCGTAAATTATGCAGTTGCAAAGTGGCACAAGTTGCCCATAAAACTCTTAAATTTGGAAAGCAAACTTTTTTGGCTGGATAACTTAAGTGCCACTAAAACAATTTTTGATTGGGATTTTACTAGATATCAAATGAAACCTTTTCATCAATATAGAATGCCGTAATTTGGCTTCAGTAATGGGAAATTTAAATTAGGAAATATAAATTTTTTTTACGATACAAATAAAACACAAGATTGAAATTTCTAAAACTACTAACTGGTCACCTTTTGAATTGAGGAAATAGAGGCAATTAAAAAAAGCAAAATGCAGAGCTGAAATAAGAAATCCAAAGTATTTTGGAAACAGTTTTCAGTTTTAGTACAGTCATACCTCGTTTAGCCCTTATATTGCATTCCTGAAAATATGGGGAAACATTTCGAACTGTCGCTCACCGTTCTCAATTCGCTTAACAGCAAGCGTTTCCTAGATTTCTTAGCAACATGTAGTTCAATTGATTTTTTTTATGTATGGGTCGATTATCGATGGCAACTAAACTAAAATTGGTATTATAAATAGAAAGCAACTGAAAACTGCCAATTTCAGTTTTTAGTTACTGTTACTTGTATAGTGAAAATTAAAAGGTAAAAGTAAGTACAGGGTGGGCCAAAAGAAACCAAGGGGTGTAAAAGCTTAATAACTTTTTTGTTTATTAACTTTATTTTATTTTTTCTTTCAGATTATATAATATACATTTATTTTTTACACTAAGTATGAAAAATGATGTCTCTTAAATGACCACCGTTTTCAGCTTCGCACTGATGGGCTCTTTTTAGAGCATTTTCCATAACATCTTTCAAAACTTGTGGCTGTAGCGTTCGAATTTCTGCAACAATGTTTGCCTTGAGTTCAAGGATTGTCTCTGGCTTGTTCACATACACTCGCTCCTTCAAAAAACCCCAAAGAAAATAGTCGGGTGCTGTCAAATCTGGCGATCGCGCTGGCCAAATAATTTCCGAATTTCGAGAAATTATTCGCTCTCCAAAAATTTGACTTAAAAGTGCCATTGTGTCTCGGGCAGTATGGGCAGTGGCTCCGTCCTGCTGAAACCACATACCAGGTCTGTTTTTAAGAGCAGGACGTAAAAAATTTTCTATCATAAAACGATACCGCTCTCCATTTACGGTTACAGCACTTCCATCTACATTCTCGAAGAAGTAGGGCCTAATGACATTTTCAGATGTGATCCCACACCATACTGTACACCTGATGGGGTGCAATTGGCGTTGATGAATGGCTCTTGGATTTCGAGAACCCCAGAACCTACAGTTCTGCTTGTTAACAAAGCCATTCAAATGAAAATGAGCTTCATCACTCATAATCAAATTTTCAATAAAGTTGATTTCATTTCTGGCCAACTCTTGAAATTTAACTGCAAAATTTAGACGGTGCCGATGATCTGCGGGTTTTAATTCTTGGACCAATTGCACCTTATATGGGTATAACTGTAAATCTTTTTTTAAAATGCGCCGTAGTGACGTACGAGACATTTCTAGCTGAGCAGAACGCCTTCTGCCAGATGTTTCTGGTGCTTCGTTAACACTTTGCTGTACTCGTTCAATATTTTCCGCAGTGCGACTTAAACGTGGTCTACCGGTTCGAGGCAAATCTCTTACGCTGCCATGTTGGTGATGACGATTAACTAAGCAACGAATCATCGCTTCAGAGGGCGAAATTCTGACGTTAAAATGTCGACGATATGCTCTTTGCGTTAAAATAATTGATCTCTGGTTTAAATAATAAAATTTTATTGTTCTGGTTCTCTGTTCAGTTGTGAACCTCTCCATTATAAATTCTCCAAGTGTTGTGTATATAATCTGAAAGAAAAAATAAAAAAAAATTAATAAACAAAAAAGTTATTAAACTTTTACACCCCTTGGTTTCTTTTGGCCCACCCTGTATTTAGGTTACCACCAAACAGAAGTTTTAGACCATAACACAGCACATGGAGATTAACGCAGACATTGCTCTGGCGGTGCGCAAGCTTAGCCAAACGAAAGCAGAAACAAGAGAGGTGTGGAAGAAAATAGCTGAAAGTTTAAATAGCTAAGACCCAGTAACGCATATACACAACGAGTGGCAGAGAGTTTGAGTCCACCTTGAGGCCACATTGAAATCGAATAGTCACTGCAGACGGGCCAAGTCAAGAAATCACACCGCCTTCTTTAGAGCAGGGACTAGCAGACCGTGTAGCAGAATTATGTAAATCCTGTTAAAAACGATAGCCGGATTTTAAAGGATATAAAAATGGAGCCTTAACCATGTAGCGCAAAAGTAGTTTAAAGTAAGCAACAAGGTTAGAGCAGTGAACCAAAGCAGATACTCAAGAGCAAACTGCTTTTCAAAGAAACCACCTTTGTCCATAAAAATTTTTTTAAAAACAGTGTAAGCTTTAGAGAATTATAATTATCCCTCAAAGGTTTTAATTAAATTTTTTACACAAAAAAAAGAAGTTTTGTTTCTTAATATTTATTTTTGTATTTTCAATTTGTTAAAATAGAATTTTCGATAACTTCTTGCCAACTAAAAATCGTTTATATTCATAATAACAATTTTCTGAAGTTTAGTTACTCTATATAAACGACTTATTAATGAATTTTATTTATTTAATAAAAATCCTTAGTACCAAACGATATCAGTATTTCGAATGAACAATTTAATACAAAGTTTCTGATTTTGGGATTACCCGAACTAAAATTATTTTTGATATTTTTTTTCTTTTCAAAAACAAAAATTCCAAGAACTTTCAAAAATTTTCTTATGAAATTAGAAAAAGAAAACCTTTTAGAAAATATTTTAAAGTAAAAAAATTTTTTTTTTAAATTCAAAAGAGCACTAAAAGAGGTAGAGTTAATCGAGGTATTCCTGTTTTAAAAATTTTAGTTGAATTTGTAAACTTGGGAAATTTTAGTACAAATTGTTTCGTAGACAATCTGGGCTCAAACCGTTGCATTCGTTAGAGAGATCGTTTGATATTGACGTTTTTTAGAAAGAAATAAATTTGGAAATTTCAATAGAATTGCTGTAAAATAGGCAATTGGGAATTATTTTTATAAGAATTTTTAATTTCAGTAAAGAAACATTTAACATAATTTGTAATTAATTTTTTTTTTATAGATTTAATTTGAAACCCTGTTTCTAGATTAAAAAATTTTTAGCTTGCGTATTATTTATAGAATAAAATTTTATCATTCATGTGAATATAATGAAACTTTGGGTAAATAATATTAATTAGCACCATTAGCTCTAATTAATATATTAAACCTTCTACTAAAAACATTTAGTTCATTTACTAGACTAAAGATAAGCATCTAGCAGTAATTCTCTAAGTCTTATCTTCAAGTGAACACAATTCATAAGCAAAAAAAAAAAAATTATATTAAAAAATAAGTGTTTTAAGGAATAAAAAAACTGAAAAAATAAAGAATTTAAAGTATAAAAAAAATATTTTAAAGAAAAAATTTTAAAAACTAAAAAAAAAAAACATTTTAAGATCATGACTATAATTGAAAACGATATTTCCTATATAAATCCAACATTTACGCACGATGATAGTGTTGAGAAAACTATAACATCTAACAAATGGAGTGACATAGAATTGAGTAAAACTAAATCATTGCATTTGAGTGAAAATGCAGCAGCAGCAGAGGAGTGTACAAATTTTTCAACACTAGATTTTGATCAGATTTTGCCTTTAATAGGGGAATTTGGCAAATATCAAAAGATTTTATTTTTATACATGATACCGTTTGCATTTTTTATAATTTTCGTGTATTTTACACAAATATTTTTGACCCTAGTGCCGGATGAGTATTATTGTGAAGTGCCTGAATTGCATAATTTAACAGTTGAATCACAGTAAGTTTAGCTATTTTTTCCTATTCTTATTAACTGTTTGTTGCTATGAAAACACTCAATTTGTTTTAAATATTTTTTTAGTGATGATCTGACAGCTAGTGTTAGATAAAATGATTAATATTCTACACCCACAATGCTTTTTGTTTTATAACCTGGCACTATTTAGATAATATTGTTTTGACAACTAGTATATTATCGCTATTTTAATAATTTATTTCGATAGAAATTTTTTATGAAAATATTAAAAAAATTGTTTTGCATACAAGCTTGCCGAACCTGCTTTCTAAAGGGTGTTTTTTATAGACGTATAGAACTTTAAATTGCAATAAAACAACGATGGATTATTCGATTGACATGAATTTTATTTATCCGAAAGATAATCTTGTGGCATTACATTTTAAACATGATTTCGGGCATATGACCGCCACGGCTGGCTCGGATGTAGTCCAATCTGACTTTTTCCAACATTTGTGGCCGTATATCGTCAATAACACGGCGAATGTTGTCTTCCAAATGGTCAAGCGTTTGTGGCTTATCCGCATAGACCAATGACTTTACATTGCCCCACAGAAAGTAGTCTAGCGGTGTTAAATCACAAGATCTTGGAGGCCAATTCAGAGGTCCAAAACGTGAAATTAGGTGGTCACCAAACGTGTCTTTCAATAAATCGATAGTGGCACGAGCTATGTGACATGTTGCGCCGTCTTGTTGGAACCACAGCTCCTGGACATCATGGTTGTTCAACTCAGGAATGAAAAAGTTAGTAATCATGGCTCTATGCCGATCACCATTGACTGTAACGTTCTGGCCATCATCGTTTTTGAAAAAGTACGGACCAATGATTCCACCAGCCCATAAAGCGCACCAAACAGTCAGTTTTTCTGGATGTAACGGTGTTTCGACATACACTTGAGGATTAGCTTCACTCCAAATGCGGCAGTTTTGTTTGTTGACGTAGCCATTCAACCAGAAGTGCGCTTCATCGCTAAACAAAATTCGCTTATGAAAATCGGGAACAACGGCAATCTCTTTTTGGGCCCATTTGACGAATCTGCGCAAGCGTTGTTCAGGCGTGAGTCTATTCATGATGAATTGCCAAGCCAAACTGAGAATAAATCACTTGACATCTTGAACAGTAATGCCAACTTAAAGTTCTATACGTCTCTAAAAAACACCCTTTAGAAGCGCATATTCGTATCAAAGATCCAACTAAGCCAAAAATCGCGGTACAAAATCAGCAACGTATGTAATTATTTTGACACCATCTCATTTGACAACGAGTGTAATAAATTTTTTAAAAAGCGTGCACAAATCGACAATGCTTGGTTGTCTGCTTAAAAAAAGTTACGGTTTTACTATTTTGACAACGCAAAATAGTGTTATTTTGATACCAGTAGGGTGTCATTACGACACCAGTATAGTCAAAATTTGACACCTGTATAGTGTCAATTTGACACTATGAGTTGTCAAAGTGAGCACAAACGTATTGACACCGTTTGTGGTCATTTTTACAATGCATCGTGTAATTTTTCTCTGGTTGTAAGCATGTATGCCTACTAAATATATGTGTGTTTGAATATGCTTCAGTCATAAATACAGAAATGTTATTGGTTTCTGAAACAAGTGCTTAAATACAGTAAATTTTAAATACTCCCAAATAGCAATTTATGTAGCGATGCTTTCTGTATTAAAAAAAATTACTAATATTTATATTTGGTCAATATGGAATTCTTATGGAGCTAATACCATAAATTATTAACATTTTCAATTTTCAAAAAATTATTTAAAATAAAGCAAATTATTAGTCGGTCGTTTTTCTGTAAACTTTTAGCCTGACAAGTTTCAAGAAAAATGAGCTTTATTTTATTGAATTGATCTATTTAAAATTTTATTTTTAACTAGCATTTAACTTGCTACTTCGTCGGGGAAGTACCATACTGTCGCAGTAGAGCATTTAATCTCAGTTCTAGGTTTTTTAATACAAATTAAATCAAAAGGTATCATTAATAGTATATAAAAAGTACAATTTTGTCAGTATAGTGATTTTTCTATTTACTGAGCACTTTGAGCTCGGTCTGATAGTTTCAGATGCGGAAACGTTAAAAAATCAAAAAGTTCCGTTATAGTATAATATATGAATAAAAAGTGCCGTTTTCTTCTCTTAATTATTTTTCACCTTGTTCTAAGCTCAGTTCAATTCAATAAAAAGTACTGTTTTGATTCTTAACGATTTTTTACTTTGCTTAGAGCAAATATTCTAGGGTTGTTAGTATGGAAAACTCAAAAAGTACCAATAAAATCAATAAAAAGTACCATTGTACTAGTACACACTAATGAATGCATTTGGCAACATTTGTTTCCAACAAAATAATTTCTTTTACTTTGTTATAAATTGAATTAATCTGTCTAAATAAAATTCATTTTCTGTTTGCTTGTTTGTTCGCTATAGAAATTTTTATTTTCCAACAGATTTGTTTGAAATTTATTATATAAAGTCTCTATATTTACTCAAAGGAAGGTTGATATGTACTATTGGACGAGACACACCTATTTTTACGCCCACGGTTTAATTTAAGCCTGAAGTTATGCTTTTAAATATTTTATTTACCACGTTAGTTGTCACCTACTAAAATGTTAGCAGAAGCGTGAGCCACTTTATAAAATACTGGTGAATGGCTGTATTTATTTGGTTGAAGTTTTTAACAATTAAAATTCTATTTTTAAACGGATTAATCTTAAAATTGGTACATACTCGTACGCTCTATAAGCATACCGACTTTAATTCTCACGTAATAGAAGACCGGGAAAAAACATTTAGTTGTGAACAAAATAAAAAAGCTTTTTATCGGCTTTAACAATTTCGGTTCGTTTTGTTTGAAACTTATGGGGTTGATTTAGATAAGAAAAATATCTTCTTCTATTTAAAAAAATTTTTTTTTTGAATACAAATTTTTTCATCACAACTTCTATGATATCTATGAAACTAGTGAGCAGATTTTAAAATAGTGTAGGTACGACTTGAAGTAAATTTTGTTGGGAAGTTTTGATTTTAATAAATAGAACCAACTGTTTTCAAGTAATGCTGATATACATCATGACGCCTCTTGAATTAAGAAACCAGAGCCAATATGAAAAATTAGAAATCAACGCTCTTAAATGCTTTGGAAACAGTTTTCAGTTACTCTGATACAACATTTGGCTTAAATTGTTAAACTTTCTTTTACAAATTGTTTTTATTTTGCCCCCTTTTTTTTGAAGAATGTATGACTTGTGAAGGGTGTATAAGATTCGGCACAGCAGAATTAAACTCGTTTAAGTCATAATATTGTATTGTTCATTAAAATGACACATATTTCTTCAGCTAATAAATTTGCTATTGTTTTAAAGGCTGATAGCTTTTTAACAGATAAACTTGTTTTTATTTGTCTTTGAAAATTGGCTAAAAGTTCAACAAATAATTAATTTTTCAAAATATAAAATAAAAACACAAGATAACAAAATAATTTTTTTTTTCATGTGGTTAAAGGTTTCAAATTCAATTTGTATATCAGCAGCATACGATACGAAGCTTCAATCCCTACAAGTTACTAAAGACAACTAACTCAGTTGAATTCTCGACATAGACTGCCTTCCGTTTATTATTTCAAGCTTAGCCGAACTTAACAATATTAATATCGCTACGTGTGTGTGTGTGTGTATAAATATATAATGTACAATGATGTCACTTACATAACGCTACTCGGTATACATATTATTTAAAGTACACACTGATTATGTACTTAAGCTAACGTTAGGTCTGTAAAACGGGACTTACAAAATATATACCGGTTGGACACAGAAGAGACTGCCTAATAGGAAGGTGCAAATTATAGTAACAATAAGGTGTACCACATATATTAACTACTACATTACTTTTTTGGTGTTGACTAAAGGGCTGCACAAGCATACTTGAAAGTCACACATCACTATAAACATGTGAAATATTTTGTATTTAGTATTGACTCTACATAATTTGCAATAACTCGAGAGCTGGCTTTTTGATTTAATTAACAAAAACACACAAGGATTGGGAATAAAATAACCTTTAAACTGTCTTATTAAAAACTTTTCAAAAGCCTAATAATTTACGACGTAAACCAAATTATAAAATTTTTTGTTTTATGTAATAATTTCTATTTGGAATTTAAAAGTTTAACAAAATATTAATATTTATTTGTGTTTAATTCCAGAAATTGTGTTGGTTTTTAAATTTATTCTTTTATTCATGATATTCTCATGAGTTATTTATAAATAATGACTTATTTATAATAATTAAATTAATATTTTGTTTAATTTTTTGTTTTAAATAAAATTAATTTCTTAAAAGAAGCTAAATTTTATTAAAATTCATTAAAAGCTCTGAATTGACCTTTTGACTGAATAAGTATGAGTTAATAAGTCTCGATAACCAGAGTAAAAAAAAAACAATTCAAATTCGGCAATGCCGAATTTTATATAACGTTCACTAGTTGAATATAAAAAATAAAATTTTCCATAAAATCGAAAACGGAATTAAAAAAAAAACCATTCCAAAATAATTATTTATTTTCATATAAAGGAAATGAAATTAAGGACACTTGATAAAAATTTCTTCTTATTTCTACAAACATTAAACCATTAGCGCTGTTTTCTTTACTTTCAAATTCGATAAACATTTGATTGGCATGTTTCTTTCTTTTTAATTTTTTACAACCAGATAAAAAATACTTTTAATTTAGATTTATTATTAATTACACGCTTAAAATTAAGGCAGCTCTAGTTACTAAAGCTATTTGTTCAGATATCCATATTAAGAACGATATCTCGTTTGATAACCTCAATTTTCTATCAACCGTTTTATACTTTCTTGCTGAATCACAATTATTGATTTTTATTTATTTTTTTTTATTTACAGATTAAAACTTTCCATTCCTGTGATTGAGAACACCTATAGCAAATGTTTTATGTTTAATGTTAACTATACCGAACAATTGTTAAACGGTGTTACTGAGGCCAACATTTCTTGGCCTATAGTACCCTGTAACCAGGGTTGGTTTTATAATTTTTCCAAAATTCCTTATGCCACCATTGCCACGGAACTCAATTGGGTATGCGATGATGCCGCTAATGGCACTTATGCTCAATCGATTTTCTTTTTGGGTGCCATTGTGGGCGGTTTACTATTTGGCTGGACTGCTGATAAATTTGGACGCATACCAGCCATGATGGCATGCAATTTGTTGGGCTGTATTGCTGGCGTGGTCACAGCATTTATGAATACATTTTGGAGTTTTGCTTTAATGAGATTTTTTGTGGGATTTGCTTTTGATAATTGTTTTGTGATGATGTTTATTTTGGGTAATTAAAGTATTTAAATTTGATTTTATTTTATTAATTCATTTCTTGCTTTATTTTAGTGCTCGAATACGTGGGACCAAAATATCGTACGTTTGTGTCGAATATGTCTATAGCCTTATTCTACACCGGTGCAGCTAGTACTTTACCCTGGATTGCTTATTATGTAGCCGATTGGCGCATACTGGCTATAGTCACTTCGGCTCCCTTGATATTGGTGATTGTAACCCCCTGGTTTATACCAGAATCCGCCAGGTAGATATTAGTTTAATAGAATAAAATATAGAAGACTCTTTCTTATTTTTAATTTTTTTTTATTTAGATGGCTGGTATGTCAAGGTAATATTGAAAAAACTATAGCGATACTTAGGAAAATGGCTGAAAGTAATAATAAACAGGTGCCCGATGAAACGTTTACAAAATTTCGTGACAGCTGTTTAAAGCTACAAGAGGAAGAGAAGCACCAAAATACTTACACGGTGTTGGATTTATTTAAAACCCCACGCTTAAGACGCATCACTATTTTATTTGTTATAATATGGATGTCAACTTCTTTGGTATACGATGGTCATGTGCGTAATGTAAGCTCTTTGGGGACAGATCTGTTTGTTACTTTTTCTATTGCCTGTCTAACCGAATTGCCGGGTTCAATTATGATCACCTATACCTTAGATATTATTGGACGACGCTGGTATGCTTGTGGCAGTTTGGGTTTTAGTGGAATTTTCAGTATTTTGGCGGCCATGATGCCCTCCGGAATATATGCCACCAGCTTAGCCATAATTGGCAGATTTTTTATTAATATTTCTTACAATATAGGCTTGCAATATGTGGCTGAAATCTTACCCACTGTTGTCAGAGGCCAGGGTGTGGCTTTCATACACATTATGGGCTACATTGCTTCCATAATTGCTCCGTTTGTGGTATATTTAAGTAATATTTCGACTGTTTTGCCTTTAATTATACTAGGCATTTTAGGAATAGTTAGTGGTTTATTGTGCCTTTTAGTGCCAGAAACATTGGGCAAAGATTTACCCAAAACATTGCAAGATGGTGAAGAGTTTGGTCTAGATCAAAAGTTTTGGCATTTTCCTTGCTTAAATAAGGATAAAGAGGTAAATGAATAAAATGTAAAATATAGGGAGCTGTTGCTTTATTGAAATGATTATTTTTAAAAAAAATTAGCAAAAAAATTATAAGCACATTGAAAATGGTAAATGCAAATATTGTTAAAGTGATTAAATTTTTTAAAGATTTAATTAAATTTTTTAATTGAATCAATTAAATTTTTAATTGAATCAATAAAATTTTTAATTGAATCAATTAAATATATTATTAAAAGAGGGTGTCTCAGCAAGAATAAGAAACGTATTTTTTTCGAGAGCTGGGATTTTTTATATTGGATTGTAAAGAAGGGACTTGTTCAGATTAAATATGAAATAAAGATCTGATTACAGACCATTAATCTCCTCATGAAATTTTCACAGACCAAAATCCGCACCAGCCGGTTGCTCGTTGTTGGTGTATTTAATTTTGATGGATTGCACTATTATCCCAATCTGGCAATGAAGTCTTTCAGATAGAAATGACTTTATTTTGCTAAATTACCCATTAAATGAATTGTTGGCTTTGACAGCTGTCAAATTTAAGAGTTGCCACTTAAAAAAAAGTGGCAATAAATTTTAAAAGTGCTGAGACCCTAATGGGTTGATATTCATTAAATATTTAATTGATTCAATTAAAATTTTTAACCCTTTAACCACCGCAGTGACAACGGTGTACGTTTTGTGTACCATTTTTTTTTTTTTTTTGGATATCATGTACTTATATTTATAAATAACTAACTGTTCTTCATGTGACCCCATGGACATTTGTGTCCAAAATTTTATTTTTGTTTTTGATTTTTTTTTTTAAAAATCTTTTTTAAACTCCTAATTAGCAATTTATATAACTAAATTAAACGTTTTGTAATCAATACGCTTATGTTTCTGAAAGGGTTAATAAAAGTTCAATGAAAAGCTTCCAGTTGGTGTATGTTTTTTCCACATCGTAGTGCCATTTTATAAAAATTACTCCAAAGGCCTCTTTTTATGAACTCACGCGAAATTTTACAATCAGGCTTATAATTTAATTTAAAAATAAACTTAAATTTTAAGTCTTTCGTTCTCGACCTAAAATATAATTTTTTCTTTCTTAAGAGTTGCCAATTTATAAAACAAAATACACAGGAAAAGTAAAAAGCACTACAAACAAATAAATTAGTTTGTGGCTATTTTTTGATTTTACAAAAATAATCGTCAAATCTAAATATTTTTTAAAAAATGTCACTATGATTATTTAAAAATAATTATTGATATTTTATTAATATCAAAATTTATTTCATTCACTTTTGAATGAAATGAAAAAAGATTTATGGCTTCAGTTGAAAGTCTACTTAAAGAATAAATTATAATTAGGTTTTTGGTTTTTAAATTATTCTTGCTTTTTTTTCGTATTAAAAAATTTTAAATTCAAAATAAAAACTGTTGAACTGGTGCTGATATTATGAAAAGATTCATTTACAAGTGTGAGTTTGAAATTAAATTACAAGCCACACGCAATGTGTAGTTTTACAATATGAGAAACTGAGAGTTAAGATTAAATGAAATTGAATAAAAGATAAAAAAAATCTACTCAATTTCTCATGGCAGAACTTTTGTTTAATGAAAAAAAATTATATCATCATTCTCAAACTTCTATTTAAACTTTCTACAAGTGAATTTTATAACTGAATTAAAACAACTAAAATGTATAAAATTTTTTTTATTTTGTTTTTATTTTGTTCGTATTAAAATAAAAATAAAATTCAAAATTTTTTTTCTTTAAATAAATTTTAACTTAAGCCTTAATAACAAATTGTTAGAAATGACTTTCAATTGTATATTTAATCGAAAAAGAAAATAGAAAAACTCTTGTGAATTATAAATTTATAAAAAGAGAGGAACCAAACGTTATCTTGAGTGTGTGACTGTAAAATTAAACTTAACTTGTGTGTTGTAAATTTAAACTGCCGATCTGTCAGCAATTGCTACTGGAAATTAAGAATTCTGTGCTATTATAGAAAGGTGGCTTAAATCGACTTAAGTAAAAACTGATTTGCTGTCGGAATTAACACAATGAGCCTTATCTTGGTTGGCAATTTCGTGGCATATTTAAAAAAAGGCTTTGTAGCTATCAAAACTGATAGCAAATACGACGGATTTTAAAATATATTATTAATTAATTAATCGTTAGAACGCTATCGTGTTTGGCGTATTTGCCTTTCAAAAACGACGAAAACTGTTGTTGGTAATATTGCTCACGACACTCACACCAAAAGTGATGAAGTGAAATGTTTTTAAAAATTCTTTATTAAGTCCGAAAGGACACTAACAAATTAAGTTTACAATTATTACTCTAACATAATTTCTTTGCTCTGACAGGTTTTTTTTTTAACAGACAAGGCGAGATCTTACAAAGTGGTATCAAGACAGCAGCTTCAAGTTTTTTCTTGTTACATTTATATGGTCGGAGTATATAAACCATCACGAATATTATAAACACAGAGATGCTTAATGATTTTACCTTTTTTGAATTCGCTTTGCCTTCAAGCTTAATTATAAAATTGTCGTAAGCAAAAATTCCATTCAATTTTAAGTTTGACTACAACTACGTTTGTAAGAAATACAACTAATCCAAATACATTAAAGGCCATTGTAACAAGTTACCGATAGTTAAAATTAAGATTTTTAAAAATAAAATTCAAGCTTTTGGTTGGCCATTAAATTAAAGAAATGGATAAATTAAATATCGGATAGTGTGTCCTTAACTATCCACCCAAATTTGGTTTCAAGTTTTAATGAGAAACCGGTTATTTTTCCCACAAAATCCTAACTTTAACTATCGAAATTTATAATAACGGGCCTAAGGCTGAATAATTTTATAATTATAGTTCAGGTATGGTAGGGCGATATCTTCCACAATTAGCAAGATCCCAACAACAACAATACCGTTTGCTAAAATCGAAATCATTTCATAAAAAGAGCTTTTGGGCTCTACAATGACAAAATAAAACATAAACAGTTTTTCACTGAGAAGTAAATTTTTCACCAGCCAAAATTTAGTTGTGATAAATGAATTTTGTCGTTGAACAAATAAAAATTTATTGTTGAGAGAACTATATTTTGAACGGTATTATTGAATTTAGATTTTAGCAATTAACAAATTCGATTAACACAACTAAACTTTTGACTGATATCAATTTAAGTTCTCAGAGCCGAATTTGTTTTCCATTGATGTGCAATATTGTTACCGAATTGTAATCATTTTTATAATTAAAAATCATCCCTACACTTCCTAAACTGTAAGTATTGTTTTTTACCCTTAAAATTTTTTCTTCACTTTTTACCTTTAAAGAATTTTTATTAACCTTAAAGCTTCTTCCCGCTTGACGCATAATTTCTAAAATTAGATTCACAATTTTTTTGATTCAATATAATTTTACTTTTTGTACAATTAAGGCCATATTTTTATCTCACACTGTCAACTATACAAAACTAATTGTAACTAAATTCTCATGAAAATTCTTTATTAAAAAAATAAGAAAAGATGAACTTTTTAACAATTTATTTACACAAACAAAAAAAACATTAATTAAACATTTTAATTAAAAACTGTTTTGCTAATTTATTTTATTCAATTAAAGAATTATAATACTGATAAAATTTTGTTTTTTAGTGTGTGTGCAAAAAATAAAAAAAATATTGATCTACAAATACACGCTTTATGACTTAAAATAAAAAAAATATCTGAAGTTTTACTTCACTACATTTTATTGTGCAAGTTTTTGCTATCAAAAGGCTGCTATTGAAATTTAGAAATAAGTTTTGAAAATTTTTTCGAGTGTATTTTTTTTTTAATTTTTGGCTTTTTTGAAATCAACTGCTACAAAATTCTTTAGCAAAAGTTTTTTTGTGTTTTTTTTTATTTTTTCTTATTTTTTCTTAAGTTCCGTATTACTGAAGGTGACCCATTTTTATTTTATTTTATAATTTGGCATTTACTATCATTTTTATGTCATTAAAAAACTTGAAATCAACGCCAGACAATGATTTGGTGGAACAATCATTACGGCAAACATTATTTTTTTCCTTATCAATCTTTTGGTATCTAAAAAATGCAGACAGATACTTTAATTTTGTGAAATTCGAAAAGGTTTTTTATTGTAATTATTTTCGTTAAGTGTTTGTATCTAAGTAACTTTAAGGATTCATGCGATTCTAGTTGAAGGCTGTTAGGCCGCCACGTAGTAAACCAACCAACCGTTAAGCGTCTTTATTAATCTGGCCCATAAATAAAAAAAAAATATAATAATTCTACTACTAAACTGGTCAACCCTGACATATTTTACAAAGTGTTTGTATTCGTTTTCGATTAAATAAATTTTGTTGATTACGAAAATAACATTGGTTTTTTTGCTAGCATCTCTAGTTTTGACTAAAAATTATTTCATCATCCAGTTATTGCGGTTGAGGCGAAAAATGTTCTTTATAAAATTTTCGTAAATGACACGCTTGTTTTAGATTACGACAAAGCTTTCATTAGTAATCATATATATACGCCAGATCTCTTGGTCACGTTTTTCCATATTACGAATATCTTGGTGAAATCTGCCTACACAAAATCAATGCATATGCGAATGTAAATAGTGTAGTATGATACTCATGTTTTAAATTAGACAAAATACCGTAACTATTGGTAAATAATGTCCAGCAGTGCCATTCATTAACTTTTGTTATGAACATTCATATCGAAAAAACAAGTAAATATAACGATATTTTATTGACAAAAATCCCGACAAAAATATTCGAAGCTTAATTAACAGCACATAAATAATTATTTGTTAACCATAAGAAACACAATTATTTTTCTTTATTTAATAAAACTTTGATCTTTATGACGAAATGCCAAAACTTCGAAACACTCAGTCGATAGATTTACATTCCTTACTAAGTCATTTAACTAATTGAATGGCTGACAATTTCACTCTTGAATAGATATGAAATTAAAGTAAGATTCATGTTTCCTTAGGTATGAATGATAGTAAAACAAGATTATGTGCATGTATTCCTAATGGCTATTAATTTAAAGCTATTAATTTAAAGCTGTATTATTTTTTTTTCAAACAGAAGACAATCATCTAAATTAAAATCATGCGCGTGGCGTTTTTTAAAGACAAAATTCTTGGGTTCTACTGGCAGATCAGAGTATGGAGCTGAAAAATATTTGGTTGAATATAGTTAATCCTTGTGATTCAGTAAAATTGTTAACTGTCAGCTCTGTGGTAAAATAAAAGCCACAATTTTGTGTGGTGCTTACTTAGCCCCGAAATAAAAGTGAATGACTCTTAGATAAAAATAATATAATAAGATAGCTGACCCGACAAACGTTGTTTTGTTTTCAAATTTTATTTATATTGAAAAATAATTAAAAAGAGAGGAAAATAAATTATTTTTGATCTTGGCATAAAAACTTAATTGGGTTGTTCTGAACATATAAGAAAAAAATAAGCCAAAAGTGGGCGTAGAGGAGCGTGGTAAATTTTTCTTTCATAAAAACCTAAGTCAGGTTGTTCTGAATATAAAAAAAAAATTCTCCAATTTGAGAAAAATGTAAAAGGGGGAAGGGGGGGGGGGGTAGTAATGGGTTTTGATGAAAATATAAAATTATTTTATATTCGATATTCTTACTCTAAGAAATCGTAATCATAGAGTAAAATACCATGCGGGACCGGGTAAAAACAAGTAGTAGATAAATAAGATAGATACTGACTGCAGCGCCACCTGCCGGGCAGATTTTTAACGCTAAACCTTCAAAGGCATACACAGAAATTCAATTAAATCAGTCCAGCCGTTTAGGAGGAGTACAATGTCAAACACATGTACAGTCAAATTTTATATATTAAGATAAGCCATTTTTGGCTGTTGTATATGGTGCTTATAGCTTTCTTGGTTTCTGTTTCAGTAGTGATTTTTAAGCCGAGAATTACTGAATGACACATTCGTTAGTGAAAACAGAAAAATATGGAGTTAAAAATAACAGAATGTCGAACCCTTAAAATTTACTGAATCTACAGAGCTCTAAATATTATCGGACATAAAATGTTTACCATACAAAAATAACAAATATTATGATGATTATTAACCTCCCGCTAAATCATGGGTATGCTGAATTTAACAGTAGATCTTTTTTACTTGTCCACTGCCGCAAAGAAAATACAATTTTGCCATAGAGTATTTGGCATCCATGACTTCTCCAGATTACAAACATTCACTTCAAGTTAGTTAAAATGCGCAGATTTTACAAAGTCAGTGATTGATATACGATATTTTGTAAAGTTATATTCAACAGAAATAACACAAAAACTGTCAGGATCATTTAAGCAACGTCTTCTCTGCGTTGTTATTTTTTTTAAATTTACTATTAAATAAAACTTTAACGAGTTGAAAATTACATAATACGTGCCGCCACTTTTATGCGGGTGGCTTGAAAAATCTATGGCTGCTTGAAAAGAAAAAAAAAACAGTGTTATTCTTGTAATCAGCACAGTTTAATTGATAGAAAACGAATACAAGTACTCTGGAAAATGATATTTGTTGCCTTGTGTTATAACTGCACTGCATTATAAAGGTTATCCCTTCCTTATTTTGTTTTATTTGTCCTAAATAGCAATTGACATCTAGTCAATAATTAATATATTATATAAAAATATACTTTACACTGAACCTCTTTGTAACATCTTCAGAAAATATCTCCTTGGCGTTATGAAAACTATATTATGACTTGAAAAAAACCAAAATTAAATTAATAATTAGGAACTCATTATTAATTAATTTAATAACAAGTTATAAGCATTTATTTTTATAAACCTCGAATACTACAATACGGATCTTGAAAAAATATTTTAAAACCGATGCAGTTCTCTTGCACCTCTCTACTTCTAGATTTTGAATTTATAAACGTCTCTTTCACTTCATATTTAGTATACAATTTTATCATGCATTTGACTGCAAACAAATATTATGTGAAATATGCACGAATGTTAATTAGCACGATTAGCTCTAATTAATATATTAAACGTTTATACATACTTAAATCAATTAGTTCATTCACTTGACTTCAGAAACAAGTAACAGTATCTGTTTAGCTCTTATCTTCAAGTGAATACAATTCGTTAGCAATAAAAGTTTTTTTTAAATAAAAATTCATACTAACGGCATGACAACAACAAGTGAAGACGATATTTCCTACATAAATCCTACCTTTGTGAATGATGATATTATTGAGAGAAATAAAGCGTCCAACAGATCGAGTGGCATAGAGTTGAATAAAATTAATTCGTGGCATGCGAGTGATAATTTAGTAGTGGCAGAGATTAACTCCTCCTCCATAGATTTTGATCAAATACTGCCTTTAATAGGAGAATTTGGAAAATATCAAAAGATTCTGTTTTTGTATTTGATACCTTTTGCCTTCTTCTTGGTTTTTGTGTATTTTACCCAAATATTTTTGACTCTAATACCGGAAGAGTATTGGTGTGAGGTACCCGAGCTGGCCAACTTAACAGTGGAAGCCAGGTGAGTTTGGGTTTTGTTCTTTCTTTAATAAATTTAATTTTTAAATTTCCTTCTGTACTTACAGATTAAAACTTTCCATTCCTGTGATTGAGAACACCTATAGTAAATGTTTTATGTTTAATGTTAACTATACCGAACAATTGTTAAACGGTGTTACTGAGGCCAACATTTCTTGGCCTATAGTACCCTGTAACCAGGGTTGGTTTTATAATTTTTCCAAAATTCCTTATGCCACCATTGCCACGGAACTCAATTGGGTATGCGATGATGCCGCTAATGGCACTTATGCTCAATCGATTTTCTTTTTGGGTGCCATTGTGGGCGGTTTACTATTTGGCTGGACTGCTGATAAATTTGGACGCATACCAGCCATGATGGCCTGTAATATGCTGGGCTGTATTGCTGGTATGGCCACAGCATTTGTGAAAACATTTTGGGAGTTCGTGTTAATGAGATTTTTTGTGGGTTTTGCTCTTGATAATTGTTTTGTGATGATGTTTATTTTAGGTAAGTATAAATGTAAATGCAAAGTGCTATAAATTATTAACAATTCGCTCACACACACACACAGTTTTAGAATATGTGGGACCAAAATATCGTACGTTTGTATCGAACATGTCTATAGCCTTATTCTATACGGGAGCTACTTGTGTTTTACCCTGGATTGCTTATTATGTGGCTGATTGGCGCATACTGGCCATAGTCACCTCGGCTCCTTTGATATTGGTGATTATAACCCCCTGGTTTATACCAGAATCTGCCAGGTAGGCATTAGTTTAACAGACTAAAATACAGAAAAACCTTTCTTTTTTTAATTTTTTTTTTTAATTTAGATGGCTGGTATGTCAAGGCAATATTGAAAAAACTATAGCGATACTTAGGAAAATGGCTGAAAGTAATAATAAACAGGTGCCCGATGAAACGTTTACAAAATTTCGTGACAGCTGTTTAAAGCTACAAGAGGAGGAGAAGCACCAAAATACTTACACGGTGTTGGATTTATTTAAAACTCCACGCTTAAGACGCAACACTATTTTATTTGTTATCATATGGATGTCAACTTCTTTGGCATACGATGGTCATGTGCGTAATGTGGGCTCTTTGGGTTCCGATTTTTTTATTACTTTCACTATTGCCTGTCTAACAGTATTTCCAGCATCCATTGTTTTAATCTATAGCCTGGATATAATAGGACGTCGCTGGTATGCTTTTGGCGGACTAGCCTTAAGCGGCATATTCAGTCTCTTAGCTGCAGTGGCACCCCCTGGAATATATGCAACTAGTCTCACCATAATTGGTATATTATTTGTGAATGTTTCCTACAACATAGGCTTGCAGTATGTGGCTGAAATTTTACCCACTGTGGTGAGAGGTCAGGGTGTGGCTTTTGTTCACATTATGGGTTATACGGCCACTATAATTTCCCCGTTTGTTGTGTATTTAAGTAAAATTTCAACTGTCTTGCCTCTAATTATTTTGGGAATTTTAAGCATTCTTGGTGGTTCATTGTGCCTCTTTTTACCAGAAACACTGGGCAGGGATTTACCCAAAACATTGCGAGATGGTGAAGAGTTTGGCTTAAAACAAAAGTTTTGGAATTTTCCCTGTTTAAATAAGAATAAAGACGAAAAGTAGACACATATGGAGAGCAATTGGCTATTTCTGTAAAAACGATCGTTAGCTTTTTTCTCCTGTTTTTGTTTTCAATATTAACTATCTTCAACTTTCACAGGAAAAGAGCCTAAAGTTAATAATGACGCTCAAACGCCATTATTTTATATGTCTTAATTCCCTTTTAAAGAATAATTAATAATAATTTAGTAAAATTAATTATATAGTCACTTTATTGTTAAAAAAAAGAAAACTTAAATTGTGATAATAAAAAAATTAGTTAAATTAAAGTAAATATTTCAAAATATTTATTTAAATAGACGCTGAAAGACAACAACGATTATTGGATTCCTTCCAATAACAATATAAAAATAAATTTTTATATTAAGAACCTAAGGTTAATAAAGATCAAAAAAAAAAAATTAAAATAAAAAATTATTATATAAAAAAAAATGACAAAATTTGGTAAAAAAGTTTAAAAAAAAAAAAAAATTAACTTCAGTTCATAAAACTAAAATTATTTCTGAGAATATTTTTTTTTTAAGAAATAATGTAAAGCACTTAATTTTTAAATTAAAAAAAAATATTCCAGTAAGAATGCAAAATAAATTTAATTTAATTTAAAATGTTTATAAAAATTTTTAAGCAAACATATCAAATTTAAATATTTAATATCAAATAAAGAATTTCAAATAAACGGGGGGGAAAAAAACATCCTCTTGCAATAAAATATCTGTAATGGCAGAATTATATGTGACCCTGGCTATGAAAAGGTGGCTTATGACTCAAAAAAATTTTTTCCACTTTTTTTTGGTTTCGATAGTTTTTGAGACGCTCTTTCACGTGGTGAAAACTAGAAAGTCCTAACTTGCTTAGAAGTGTACTAAAAATGTAGAGAAGAGCACAAATGAAAGAAAAACAGAATTTTATTGAAAATCCAGAATCAAGATAATAAATGGAATTGAAAAATTTAAAAACAGGATCGCTCTTTATATACACACACGAACTTATCTCATTTATGCTCTTTTGCCTTTTTTGGTTGCCTTTTGGTGATGACTGTTCATAATGCAAAAGAAAAACTACTAAGAAACTGACGAAATGCATTGTTTATCTTTAACAGCTGTTTCTCGCAATTTCTTTTTCGAGTCATAAGCCACCTTTTCTTAGCCAGGGTCACATATACGGTAAAGCATTAAAATCAGTTGTACATTTTTTGATCTCCATCGTTTTGGCTGCATAGCTGTCGTAAATTGTTCTGTGCGTGTCATTGTTTTTATGCTGAAAATACATATTTAGTGTGTGCGATTATGTGATCGGATCTACACATCGTGTGTGGTTCTGCCATGATTTCTGTATTCGTTTTTTTGTTACACTGTAGTGTCATATGTTGCTACATACAGAATACATATATAGGTCCGATTGCTTGATTTTGTGTATGAACAAATATTACACACATGTACAGCTTAAAGAATTCGGTTGTACTTTTTAATTTTTCTGGGCCATTTGCTGATCGATCTTTTTGATTTTTTGCACAGACTTTACGACTATTATTCCTTATAAAACTGCATAACACTTTTTTGTTCGTTTTGTATTATAGTTTAAACAAAATACGCAAAAAACAAACTCTAAAATTCGTCATACAGCTCAGTCATTTATGAACCGATCCAGCTGAATTTAAATAGCAACTAAAAGACACAAACAATTGACTGATTGGTATGCTTAACTTTTTTGTATGTTATCCAGGGACTTCAGAAAGTTGATTTCGGAAAAACGGATATCGCTAAATCGACTCCACTTCTTATAATGATTCAAAATATACCCTACCAGAAATGTGTGATAGAAACTAATGCATACTCATGTTGATATTCATTTAATTGACGTGTAAGAGAGAGATACAAAATTACACGTAAAAAAGTTTCTATCACATTTTTTACAATGCCCTTGATAGAGCCTTTCTTCTTTTTCTATCAAAAATGTATATCAAATGACAAATCAATTGAGTGTTACTGTTTTTGTAAGGTATATACTTTATAGGGTGCCCCATTTACGGTGTAGAAATAACAAATAGAATCACAGACTTATAAAAATTTGTAATTTTAATTAAATTTGATATTTTTTTGTTTAATCAACAGGTTTTTATATTGATTAAATACTTAATTGTTAAATTAAAAACGTATTTGCTTTATTTAAAAACTAAATAGATTTAATAACAAAAAATAATTCATTCAATATATTGAGCAGTAGGTATCCTAGGGAATTTTGCTACAGCTCATTAGTTCACTTTTGAAGATTTATTCTTCGTCTGCAGCCAATTATTTTGTGCACTGAGAGAGGATTCTCATTTTATTTGGGAGTCAATAAAAAGTATCACAGAAATATGAGTTTTTATGATCTCATAAGAAAGATGCAAAAATTTTAATGAAATGGTTTCATTGGACTTACGAAACTTTTTCTTTCAGAGTAAAATAACATCTTAACATATAAGATTTACTTTGTAGCTTAAAACTTGATAAAAATCTTCTAAAATTAGTAAAGAAAAGGTGTTTTACATATAAGGTTTTAGCACACACTATTAGACATGTGGGGCATACAAGCAGTTTGTGATAAATCGAACAATTATGTGCGACAATGACTCATGCCCCTAAAGTATATTTATTCTTTGCGTATTTAAATCTATAAATATGATGAATATTTTAGAGTATGGCAGAATTTTATTGTGTCATTCATCCCTTAATTAGGGAACTGCTGAACATGTCATACAATTATAATATCTGACAAAAGACATCAATCATTTAAAGTAAATCTATCTGTTATAGAAAATTTTCGCAAACAATTTATGAATTTAAAGGGTAAATTTTTGTAATGTTTCGTTTTGCTGCAAGTTAAAGGTGATATGGGATGAAATTAATGCATACAGAAAACTAATTCGGTTGTAGTAATTACATTTTTTAGATTAGCAACCAGAACACGATAAAAATATCCAAAATTGGTTACAGCTGTCTTACGTAATTTTTATTGCCACAACTAAAAATATCCATCATCAAAACTGGATTTTTGATTGGTGGAAAATTTACTTCTCTCAACCGAAATTATTTTCTCAGTGTAAACATTTTTTTTTTAATTTTTGTGCTTCTACAATACCCACCTGAGCCCTTTTTACATTTGAGACTTTGCTGTTCAACTTATGGCCTACAACAAAATTTTAATTGATTTAATTAAGAATTTATTTCTTTTTTTAATTGAAATTTGTTTGTATGTTGCACAATTTTTTTTATGTTTATATAAAATTTGTTTAAGAAGGTTTTTAATTTTTGATACACATACTTGATATGTTTGCCACAACCATTGATCAGCCTTTTGGGTTTTTCTACTCTCAAAAATAAAACACATAAAAAATCACCTTTCCTCTTGAACATGACATGACGTGTTTGCTTACATAAATCCCACATAAAAAGAAATTAATGATTATTAAGCATTTGCAAATGTTAATTTAAACCAGCAAAATAAAATAAACAACTGAAATGCAGACAGACAAGCTGGCAGGCTTAGAAGCGATATGAAGAGTACACACTTTCATGTAATTGTTTTATAAAAAACTTTCTAAAATAATGACTACAAATGATAATGGTTATTTCCAATGGCTGTTAGAGGCAGCAAAATACTCTTAACTAGAGAATTTGAATAAAAACAAGAAGCAAAAGAATTCTAAGAAGAAGGATGAGCTCACCAGCAAAAGCTTACAAAGGCATGAGTTGGAGTATATTATGAGCATAAAGAAATAACAAAATGGTCTATAAATATTTAGATTATTTGCATATTAATATAGTTGCTAGAAACAAATGTTACTTCTACACTTTTTATAAAAATAAAAAAAACAATCACACAAGAACACATGTATTGAGAGACATAAGCATGTAAAAATAGGAGGAGCAAAATAAAATAAATTGAATAATTCTATTGGGGCTTACTGTTGATAAGAGGGTAGTGTAGTATCCTTTATAATTTATCTATCATAAGATTGATGTCTAACTAGAACTAACCAGGAAGTGACAAATTTTTAGCACAAAATTGTATGTTAGTTATGTTTTCTCAGCTCCATGGAATTTTTTGCTTCATGATCAAAAATAATACAAAAACTTAAATTTTGTTTAGAGTAGTAAAATAATTGAAATGAAACGTTTGCTTTGTTTTTTTTTGTTTTGTTCTTTTTAGTGTGTAAAACAAAATTAAAACAAACAAAAAATCTAACAATTATGCCATTTAATTTTGTATTTGTTTTGTTCATGGGAAAAAACTATACTATTGGTTTAAACGTAGTCGTATGTACAGGGTGGGCCAAAAGAAACCAAGGGGTGTAAAAGTTTAATAACTTTTTTGTTTATTAACTTTTTTTTATTTTTTCTTTCAGATTATATAATATACAAAATGGAAATTTTTTTACACTAAGTATGAAAAATGATGTCTCTTAAATGACCACCGTTTTCAGCTTCGCACTGATGGGCTCTTTTTAGAGCATTTTCCATAACATCTTTTAAAACTTGTGGCTGTAGCGTTCGAATTTCTGCAACAATGTTTGCCTTGAGTTCAAGGATTGTCTCTGGCTTATTCACATACACTCGCTTCTTCAAAAAACCCCAAAGAAAAGTGCCATTGTGTCTCGGGCAGTATGGGCAGTGGCACCGTCCTGCTGAAACCACATACCAGGTCTGTTTTCAAGAGCAGGACGTAAAAAATTTTCTATCATAAAACGATACCGCTCTCCATTTACTGTTATAGCACTTCCATCTTCATTCTCGAAGAAGTAGGGCCCAATGACATTTTCAGATGTGATTCCACACCATACTGTACACCTGATGGGGTGCAATTGGCGTTGATGAATGGCTCTTGGATTTTGAGAACCCCAGAACCTACAGTTCTGCTTGTTAACAAAGTCATTCAAATGAAAATTAGCTGCATCACTCATAATCAAATTTTCAATAAAGTTGATTTCATTTCTGGCCAACTCTTGAAATTTAACTGCAAAATTTAGACGTTGCCGATGATCTTCTTGGACCAATTGCACCTTATATGGGTATAACTGTAAATCTTTTTTTAAAATGCGCCGTAGTGACGTACGAGACATTTCTAGTTGAGCAGAACGCCTTCTGCCAGATGTTTCTGGTGCTTCGTTAACACTTTGCTGTACTCGTTCAATATTTTCCGCAGTGCGACTTAAACGTGGTCTACCGGTTCGAGGCAAATCTCTTACGCTGCCATGTTGGTGATGACGATTAACTAAGCAACGAATCATCGCTTCAGAGGGCGAAATTCTGATGTTAAAATGTCGACGATATGCTCTTTGCGTTAAAATAATTGATCTCTGGTTTAAATAATAAAATTCTATTGTTCTGGTTCTCTGTTCAGTTGTGAACCTCTCCATTATAAATTCTCCAAGTGTTGTCTATATAATCTGAAAGAAAAAATAAACAAAAAAGTTATTAAACTTTTACACCCCTTGGTTTCTTTTGGCCCACCCTGTAGTTAGAAAAGAAAACAATGGAAATAAAATACATATGCATACATTTTCTTCAAAAAGAACTAGTTTAATCACTTAAAGAACAATATTTCTGTTTTGTTTTGTTGGAAAATGTACGTTTGTAATGGCATAGTAAACAAGAAGATGACTCCAAAACCTATTATTTTACTTTGTAGCTCATAGATTGCTAAAATCGTTTTTGTTATGTTTTTGCTCATGTAAAAAAATGGTATAATAGTGTGGATATGTTTATGCTTGCAAACGTTTAAGAAAAGTTTCGTTTGTTTCCATATACTGATTTTATAAAAAACAAAATTTTTTTATTCGAAAGATTAACATTAATATTGGCATGTGGCCAATATTCTGTTGCCATAATTTACTCGTAGAAATGAAAAGACCGAGTCCTACCCACGATGGATCTTCTGCCACACTCTTATTTACAGCAGTAATATTCTCTTCTGTAGACCCATTTTTTTCATGTGTTACTGTTAAAGCTTTACTTAGAGGGTATGTGGTGTAACATATAAACACAAATCAAAGTATCGCTTGCTGAGATTAACGATGTGTTTTATGCTACACGAAGCCGCCTATAACTTATGCAAACTTTTAAGTAAATACAGATAATTTTGGAAGCATTAATCTATTATAGTTGTATTGATTTGCAAACAATCCTTTCATAAGTTTTTTGGTCTTAAAAAATGCTTCCTCAATTGGCCTATAATATTTGCTAGCCACTATAATAGTAAAGAGTTCCCTTCCTAACTAGATTGTGGGTATTAATATTGAGGAGAAGCTTAGATAATATTTTTTAATGTGTAAGTTTTGCTAGACTTGTAGGACATGCAAGAGCTAATCAGATTTTTAACCCATTACAGGTCATGAGTGGCCCTTGCCACTCAAATTAGTCTCATGTTTAACATGTTTTAATAAAATTGTTGGATATAATTGTTTTATTATATTTATTTCTTCGTTATAAATATGTACTCGTATTACTTTACGAACACTTTACTGTAGGCTGTCTGTTTTTTGTATGCCACTCATGGCCAGCAATGGGTTAATACATTGAAATTAAAATGTGACATAAATCTAATAAAACAAATTCATTAAAATAATTTCATGGATTCAATGAAATTTTTCATATATAATGATAACTAACGAAATATTTTCCAAAGTATTGATAAACTTATTTCATTAAGGGAATAAATACTTCATTGAATTAAGAATATATTTCACTAATCACATGATAAGCAATAACTTTTTTGTTACATTAAAGATGCAGAGGCTAAATGGACAAAATTTTTTTTTTATCAGTGTATGTAGAGTATTTTTTTTGTATCAGGAATTATTTAGACAGAATTTAGCCACTCATTGCGAAGAAAATTTTTTTATATGAACTGTTATATTTAAAAGTGGTTTAAGTCCACTTAAAAAAATAATGAGTTAGCAGTAACTTTAGTAAGATAAGCACACCATTTAACTAGAAGTTATTTTTCAAAAAAGTGTACTTATACCACTTTGAAATATAACAGCTCATATATAAGTACATAGTTTGGGCTTTCTTTCTCTCTTTGTGAAAGGTCCTTCAAGCTATACGCACTTTAGTGGTAACAAATTTTGTTCAAGTCAAGTCGCTGACTGTAGCCTTAGTTTAGTTTAATTTTTATTTATTTTCTTTGGTCCTGCCTAATGTATAAACCCATGCTTTAGCTATAGAAATGCATAAAACATAAGAAACAATTTTTAAATAATTTTCTTTGCTGGTTTTTTTCTGTTTGGTCCACTTAAAAGCTCCTATAAGAAATAAAAAAAAGAGAAAAGTATATAAAGTACTCATATAAAATGTAAAAACAAAATTACAAAAATTACTAACTTGAGTGTAAGTGTAGGAATTCATAAAGCAGCACAAGACGAATTTTATTTACGCTAAACAAAAATTGTAAAATGGAAATAAAAGCCAAAGTGTTGCAGTTGATAACTAGTAACAAGTATTTCTCATTTATTATTTAAAATTAATTTTAATATAAAATTTTTTTTAAAAAAAAATTTGCGAGGTTATCGAAATTTAAAGCTCTTTGAAAAGTCTATCACTGTCATTATTCGTGTTTATGGATTTGAATATAGTGAAAAATTCTGCCGCATCTTTGCTATGTGTAGACCTTCCAAAATGTGAACTTTTCTGTAAAGCGCCTTTTGATTTTGATGGTAGAAAAACCCACAAGAAACAGTCTAAAGCAGTGAAGTACATTATTAAGACCACATGAGATGACCATGCCCTTAAAAACAATAGTGAAATCACATAATATTCGTGTTTGCTTCCTTTATTTCAAACGAATACATAATCAACCTTCATTCACTAAGTCGGATGCACAGAATTTCTTATGTGGCATGAATTCGTCTATTTGAAATCACATGTTGGTCGTGAATTCAAACAAATAAATAATCGACTTTCATTAAATAAGTCGGTTATGAGGAATTCCTGTGAGGCACATAGCGCCGTCTCAATGAAATTACATATTGTTAGTGACTATTTAATTCAATTAAAATAAAAGAATCATTAGTTAACGACATTCATCAAATTGTAGCCTTATGAAAGGCTGGGTTCTTCCAAACTACTAACAGTCGATATGTTTTCGAAAGAACTTGGGTTTTTTTCAACGTACAGCTATTGTCTGATTTAATTTTTAATGTTTCTATCTTTTTGAGAAACCTTTTTCATCATATTATAAATAAATTTCTAGTTTTGTGTTAAAGTACCCAAAGTGTCTGTCATCTTTTTATTAATAGATATTAGAGCTTTAGATTTTTTTATGGTAGCTTATGGTTAAATTTAGTGTAAAACATTTCTCTCATACTAATTAAAACTTAAATTTGAGAAACTTAAATTTGAGCCAACTGTAAGGAAGAACGAATTAACCCTCAAACACAGTTTAACTTTTGAATTCTTTCTGCTGTAAAATTAAATTTTCATTATTGGTTCAGAGTTTTAAAGTAGAATTTCATAAGGAATAGTTTTGTAGAACATTTTAACCCTATAACTGCACAATTTGAGAGTCAAAATATTGCCTTTAAATGAGGAGTTAGAAGGTTAAAATGCTCCACAAAAATATTGCTGTTAGTGTGGGAGTTGCACAAGATTACCTACTCCGTTTCATAAACCTTTTAAAATGCCAACTTTTGCTGCAACTGATATAGAAACCTTTTGCAAGTAGCTGATAGCAGCAAAAGAAACAATTTTTAAGGAAAATGTATGTCCTCGCATAAAATAAAACATTGCAAAATAAAAATGTTTATTTTTTGTATAAAAACAATTTCATTTTAATGCCCTGTATCGCTTTACAGCCGCAAATTCACGCTAACAAAATGGAATGAGCAGGCAAAAAACCAAAAAAAAAAAAAAATAAAGAAATAAAATAATAATTTTCGTACATGGTTGGCTGGTATAAAAATTATTATTATTTCAGGCTACAACAGCTGAGAACCCATTTAAGATTGGCTTTATGTAAAACACCCACACTTGCAGCAGGCAAACAAACAATTCCAAACACGATAACATGCCTAAAAAGGATATTAAGGATTTAAGATTTGTATTGCAGTTGGTTGTTGTTACTGCTGGTGCTGCTGCTGTTGCTGTTTTAACAACTTAAGCTGCTTTATTTATATGATACATTGTGTCTTTGGCATGTAAATGAACTAAATAAAAAGTATGGCGTGGCGGTCTATAAAAAGCAAATAATAAGAAATTAAAAAAAAAAAAAATAAATAAAGAAACAAGCTTATACAGTTTTATAAATATAAATAATAGTTTTTATTTGAGGCTGCTGTGTGTTTATTTTTATGTTAATTTTTTTTATGCTTTTAAAACAGCAGTTAGTTTTGGTTGGTCCTTTAAGTTATTTTTGTTTTCAAAACTATGAATGCAAAGGAACGAACTAAAAAGCATAAGAAAAACAATTAACATGTTTATTTGCACTGTTTTGCAAACAAATAATGAAACAAACAACTCAAATATAATCATAAACATTTATTTGAATATGCAACACTTTGCCGTTAACAGCAATAAAAATTTATGTTGCAACAGTGCAGCAAAAGAGTGCAAATTATTTATTTCAAAAAAGTATGAAAGACAAATTGAAATTTTTTTAAAGTTGATTCCAGCATGCCAAATATTTTTTTGGGTCACATAGTCTGATTGAAAAATGTCGTTTTGATTTTTTTTTTTGGTTCATACAGTTTTTGCAAGAGATACAAAGAAATTAATTTTAAAACTTTTTTTAAAATTTACAGTCTAAGCGAAACAATATGCTCCAGTAAAAAACTTTAATAGGAAAAATCTATTACAAAAGAAAAATATTAAAATAAGTCTGTGGGACCTCCCTATATAGCAAATATTGATTCCCCAACAGTTTTCATGTGAAGCCTAGGTTTTCTGCTAAAGCTTTAATAAAATTATATTTAATTTACTTTGTAAAAGTTATAAAAAAAAACTTTTCGATGTTGTACGCAATAATTTACACTGAGAAAAAAATATTTCATGAATCAAATGAAACGATTTTTGAGACAATTTTGTTACTCTGAATTTTGCCATTAATCCAATAAAAATAAAAATTCATCAGTGACACGTTTAATTAAGCTAAATAAATATTTTGTTAGTTCATTGGTTTATTCATTAATTTAATGAAATAATATATACTTGATGAATTTCTATCTGACGTGAAATTTTCGTGCGAGTATTTATTTATTTTTTATTGTGATAATTATTGACTTAATGCGAGTGTTACACTAAAATATATATGTTTCACTAAAGTCTATTATCTGTTCTTGTAAAAAATTAAAAATAAAAAGGCTTTAAATATTACTAAAACTTTCGTAAAAGTAAATAAAAATATGTAAACCGGTTAACGTTAACCAACAACAACCACATTAAACATTATTTATACCTACATACACAAGACATTTTCAAACAATAACAACAACAGCGAAAACAATTGAACTTGTTGGACAATAACGCAATATTAAAGTAAACAAAAAATACCTTTTAATTAAACGATAATATACAATAAACTTTTAATAATATAATATAATAATAATATAATATAATAATATAAATAAAAAAATATATATAAAAACTATTTGAAATAATCATTGCGAGTCTTTCACTTTTATCAAATTATTGTCAATAAAATAAATATACTTGATCACAGCTGGTCTTGATTTACTAAACGGGCCATTACACATCTTATTTAATCTCATCTTTATTACCCAGCAAACAAAGTCTTTCTACTTTATGTCAATGATGAATTGCTTAAATGCAAAATGTAACGTCACTAGTAACGATCGAATGATCTCATGTTGGCTTTGCCTTGGCAGTTATCATTTGAAGTGCTCTGCACTGAAGGCACGTGATGCCGATGCGCTTAACGACCCAGCGAAATCACTTCACTGGACTTGTCTTCGCTGTAAAGATGTTAACGTTGATTTTTACAGATTTTTTAAAAGTCATAAAGATGACTTTGACCAAATTCAAAATGAATTTTCTTTGATGCAAAATAAACTCTCTAAGTTCGGTGAATTATTTACAAAATTCACGAACTTGGACAAATTTGCTAGAGCTCAAGATGAAATGTCCTCGATAAATAAAAATCAATCTGAATTACCATCAACGGGAAACACCACTGAAAATATTAATTATGCCCCTGTGCCATCTTCATCTCTTAATGTCATTTCCCAACAAGCTGTTGGTGGATTATCACTAAATGTTGATAATGGTATGGAAAATGTAAATTTTTTGGATGCGATTTCAACACCGGTGATGTCTCCGAGTATACAACACAACGATGCAAGCCTACAAAATAATTATCAGGTTGCAGGCAATAGTCAAACCGTCCTTAACCCTACTCACAATCCGTTAAGAGCTGTTCCACCTAGAAAAGCTATTTTTGTTTCTCGATTAGCTAGTGATACTACGGTCAATGATGTAGAATATTATATAAAATCAAAGATTGGATCTGGAGCTGATATCACGACGTTCAAGTTTAACTTTTCGCAGCCAAGAGAAATATCGTCTTTCAAAGTCATTATTCCTGACAACTTTTTTGAAGTAATTCTGAGCTCAGATTTCTGGCCTATGAACACATTAGTACGGGAGTTTACATACAGGGAAAGACAACATACAGCCGTTTACTTACCCTCGCGTGCTACCAATCTTTCAAAAAACTAAATGTTGATTCTAAATTATCCTTAATTTACCAAAATGTTCGTGGCCTAAACACTAAACTATCTTCTCTGTACATCGAAAGTTTCAGCTTTAATCATTCTGTTATAATTTTTTCTGAAACTTGGCTCACTGAAAGTGTATTGGATAATGAAATTTTCTGTGACACCTATCAAATTTTTAGATGTGATCGTGGTGGTAATAGAAAATCAGGTGGTGTTCTGATTGCAGTACTGAATAGTCTTCCAGCTGAGCTGTTAAATCATGATATTTCATCAAACATTGAATTCATTGCTGTACAAATAAAATTATACAACAAAAACATGTTCATTACTTGTTCCTATATTCCACCGTCATCATCTCATCTTGTGTACACTGAACATGCTAATGCTATTAAATATATTACCAGTAAAACTAAACCTAACGACTTAATGATTGTTGTTGGTGATTTCAATATGGCGTTTTTAAAATGGGAAATTTCATTGGAAGAGGGTTTCTTTATCCCAACTATCTTAAGAAACAATCTTGGTCATGAGAAATTATTAAATACCTTATTTGATCTATCTCTTAACCAGCTAAATGGTATTTTCAATGATCATGGGAAATTACTGGACTTGCTATTTGTCAGTGATTTATCAAATATTGTTGTGAATCGTGTGCCACCAGTTACTAAGCCTGAAGATCGCTATCATCCAACCTTAGAAGTTCATATATTTTTAGACTCAAATTTAGTGCGTGATGTTCCTGATACAAATGAAAAAGTATTTTGCTTTAAGAATGCTAACTACAATCTACTAAAAAGTTTTTTAATCGGTACTAACTGGAACGATTTATTATTATGCTCGAATGCTACAATGGATGAAATAGTTCATCGGTTTTACGATAAAATTTGGTCCCTGATGGATTTATGTATTCCAAAACGCACTGTTTATAAATTTAGTGGCCCACCTTGGAATACAAAACATTTATCCAGAATAAAAAACAAGAAGAATAAATTCTATAGAGCCTATAACAAATCTGGTAAATTAATTGATTATAGAAAATATGCAACTGCACGTGCTGACTATATCTATTTAAATAAAATCTATTACTCTCGCTATTTAAGTAAAATGCGAAATATTTTTAAGTCCAACCCAAAATCCTTTTACAACTTTGTTAACTCAAAAAAGAAGTCTGCCAAATTTCCAACCGTGATGCATTTTCGAGATCAACAGTCTTGCGACAACCTTCATATTAGTAACATGTTTGCTGACTTTTTCTCCACAACATATTCAGATGCTGACTATGATGACTCTGCGGATTATCCATTTTTGCAATCAACAAACCGAGTAATTTCAATTCCTTTCTTTGATACTTCTTCCGTCATGCTTAGTTTAAAGAAGCTGAAATTCTCGTATAAAAGTGGGCCTGACAATGTTCCTAGCTGCTTCCTAATAAATTGTGCTGAGGCATTGGCTGCACCTTTGACAATTATTTTTAATTTGTCAATAAAATATGGTTATTTTCCCAAAATATGGAAAAACTCATTTATTATTCCGTTATTTAAGTCTGGAAGCAGATCTGAGATTGCTAATTACCGTGGAATTGCTAAGCTTAGCACTATTCCGAAGCTATTTGAAAAACTTGTAACAGAGCACATTCAACATCATATATCATCTTTTTTGTCACCGCATCAACATGGATTTCGCAAAGGTTGTTCAACAGTAACCAACTTACTTGAATTAACAACTATTGTAAATCGTGGCTTTATTCAACAAATGCAAACAGATATTGTATATACGGATTTTAGCAAGGCTTTCGACAAAGTGAATCATAAGTTACTGTTAAAAAAATTGGACGTTTTTGGTTTTTCATATAACTGCACTAAATGGATGGAGTCGTATCTAACAAATAGAACCAAATCTGCTCGTTTTAAAAACGCTTCTTCTAAAATGATAAATGTTTCGTCTGGTGTTCCACAAGGTAGCCACTTAGGGCCTTTGCTGTTTACGGTCTTCATAAATGATCTTCCGAACATAATTGTACATTCTAATGTCTTATTATATGCTGACGACGTAAAAATATTTCTAAGTTTAAATAAGTACCATGATCATATTTTACTTCAAAGAGACTTGGATGCGTTCCAAAACTGGTGTAACATAAATATGATGGGGCTAAATCTAAAAAAATGTAAACATGTTTGCTTTTATAGAGGTAATCACATGAATTTAAACTTTTCGCTAGGTAATCATACGCTGGAAAAAGTTGATTCTATATTAGATCTTGGTGTTTTATTGGATGCCAAGTTGAATTTCATTCAACACATTTCTATGACTGTAAATAAGGCTCGAGGCGTTCTCGGCTTTATAAAACGATGGGCAAAAGAATTTAGCGATCCGTATATAACAAAACAACTTTATATTTCACTTGTGAGACCTGTTTTAGAGTATGCGTCGGTAATTTGGGATCCTACATACAACATACATGACAAAACGATTGAATCAGTACAAAAGCAATTTCTGTTATTCTGCCTTCGAAGTTTACATTGGAATCCCCTTAATCTCCCGTCATATAATAGTAGACTCGCTTTAATTAAATTACCAACCTTAAAAAGCCGGAGAACAATGCTAAATGTCACTTTTCTCCTAAAACTAATGAATGGGGATATTGTATCCGGATTTCTACTAAGCAACATTTCCTTCAATATACCGCAACGCTATTCACGCCATTATGAGTTACTTTCTGTTGAATATTTTAGAACAAACTACGCAAATGCTGATCCGTTCAGAAAAATATGCTATCAGTTCAATAAATTAAGTAATTGTATTGACTTTTCGTTAAATATCAATGTCATTAAATGTAAAATTATAATGTATTTAAATAGTTAAACTTTATTGTATTATATGCGTCTGTAAGGATAAATTGTCCATAGACAGAAATAAATAAATAAATAAATAAATAAATTTCCATTGATACATTTAAAATATTTTATTAATTCACATAATTTATGACATAGTTCATTGAGTCAATGAGCTCGTTACATTAGATTTATGAAATATTTTTCTTTCAGTGTAAGTTCTTGCGTAAAACATCGAAAAGGTTTTTTTTTTAAATCTTTTACAAAGTAAATAAAATATAATTTTATTAAAGCTTCAGCAGAAAATCTCAACTTCACATGAAAACTGTTGACTTGCTAAATAAAAAATAGGGAATCAAAAACCCAAATGTGCGGTGTGAACTTATAAATAAAACTAAAAGTTTTCACAGACTAATTTCAATATTTTTTATGATGACAGAATTATTTATGACATTAATATGTGAAACAAAATATCGGCCAAATGCTCGCCATGCCTTCGGTGGCATACCTCTATCCGATGGTCTATATTTTCAACGACTCTGAGACACAATTGAGGTTCCATGGCGTTAATGTGCCTACTTATCTCAGCCTTTAGCTCTTGCATTATTCTTGGCTTATTGACGTACGAGTATACCTTTTCTTTTAAATATCCCCAAAGAAAAAAGTTTAACGGTATCAAATCACATGATCGTGGTGCCCAATTAACATCGCCACAACATGAGATAACATGCTAATTGAATTTCTCGTTCATAAGATCCATTGTTTCGTTGGCTGTGTGCCACGTAGCATCATCTTGTTTGAACCACATATCATCCATATGCATACTCTCAATTTGTGGCCACAAGAAGTTCGTTATCATCTCGAGATAGGGAGCACTATTCAGGGTAATCGCTTGACCGACCTTATTTGCTGTTCTGCCACACTAACAGCAGCAATGTTTTTGCGGAACGAACTGGATGAGCATGCACCGGTGTTTTAATATTTTCAACAGACCCGTTTTGCTGAAATTTGCACACAATTCTCCCGATTGAAGACAATTATGCTGAACAAAAAAACGGCCATTTTCGTAAAAGGCTTCAACAATCTTAACGAGCTGTTCATGATTAAATTTGTCAAACACTGTAAAAAAGAAATGCCACATTAAGTTGGGGAACAAACTTGAGGTTAAGGTGTGACTCATTATTAACATGATTGGGCCACACGTTATTTATCTAATCACCACAAATTTTGGTTAACGAAATATTTCAAAGTCAAGCCCAACTACAAGATTTTATTACTTGTTTTCCACTAAAGGAAACTCTGCTGTATTGCATGTACAAATAACCCTCTGCATACATTTTTTATTTATTTTTAATATCACAACTGTAGGTGTAAGTTTTATTTTTTCATTTTCTTTTTCCACAATGACTATTTTGCATGTGAACCCAGCAGCTTGGTAATAAAACATTTTGTTAAGTGCTAAATAAATTCACGTAATGAGCTCTTCCGTCGCAAATTTCCTTGTAATTTTTTTGTTTTCTGTGTGTGTGCCTATTTGTTTTTACTTTTCCAGCAACAGGAGTTTTAGTTTCTACCTTTTTTTTTTTTTTTTTAATAGAGCTGTTGCACAACTGTAGACATAAATTTATTAAATGTTTCTTTTTGTTTTTTTTTTTAGATTAAGTGGTGCTTTAATAGGTTTATAAAATGAATTTATTGTCAGCATTATTTAATGGATACCGTTTGATAAGTTTTTAGATCATAAATAAAATTTTCTGTGAATTTTGAAATACCACATGAACTTAGGAAGCTTTTAAGCTTGTCTGCAGCAAATATTCAAAGTCCAAAAGTATAAATCAAGGCCACGACCTCCAGATTAAGAGGTTAGTACACTATTGCCTTATTTAGTAAGCTTAATATGCCACCTACTGTTTAACAAAAATAATCCTAAACTTGTGATTTATCCAAGTTTTTGGTATCTACAATGAAAAAAATTTTATAAGCTCAATGAAATAATTTCATTGGCTCAATTTAACGATTTCATTAGCCCAATGAAATGATTTTATTGGCTCAATGAAATGATTTCATTAGCCCAATGAAATGATTTTATTTTCTCAATTAATCGATTGCATTAAATTTGTTTAATTGATTCATTGCAAAATTTCACAAATTATGTCGGTTTATGAAATACTTTCAATGTACTAACGAAATTATTTGATTAAATTGAACGAATTTTTCATTGAATTAATGGCAAAATTTAAAAAGATGTATAAAAAAATTATCTGAGAGTATAGGAGCAGTCCTAAAAACAGGACAGAACAAAATAGAATTGTCAATATCTATAGTGTTACCAGAAATTATTTACTCATATACTAATTGAGTTGAGAATATTACGAAGCGCATATCTCAGCACAGAGTCTGATATTTTTTCTGTCAAAATGCAGGGTAGCCTTTATTGTAGACAATTCAAGGTTAATATGCCTTGCTGCATGACTGTTTGAGTTCTTTAGTTGTTCGGTATACCTAGATTTTCTCTTGCGTGTATTGGATTACTTAAAAGTTATTTTTTTCTATCGCTCACTCACTTCAATAGTGTCACAACTTAAAACATTATGATAGCCATTTAAAGCTTGCAATTTGTTGGGACTCTTATGAGAAAATTTTTTTGAAACCAAGAGCATTTAAAATATTTTTTTGCTATTTTTTGAGAGCGAAAATCTAAAATAACATATTTTTTTAGTTATGCAGAATTTGATTTGGACAAATCTTGCACTGATATATTCACAAGTCCTAAGTTCTATTCTATAACTGTTCTATATTTGGCAGCTCTGTCCAAAAGTTTAATCGATTAATCGCTTAACTGCCTTAGGAGCGCTTATACCATGTTCGATCATATCTTTAGTAAGTATTTAATGGAAAATAAAGTCAAATTATTTTGTTATAAATATTTTAAAAAAAATTACAAAACAAGCAACTGCGGCACGCACGTCTTACTATAAAACTGCTTGTTCGTAAATATTTTCGTTTTTTGCTGACTTTGTATAGCGAATGTACAACAAACAACCCTTTTCTTTGTAAAATTATTATTTGTTTTTTAACAACTAATGCAGTTATAACTTTTACCAACTCTAATCCACACACACCCCAATAATGTTTTCATTTGTTAAACTCTTTTGGTGGGTGAATTTTAAAGGAACATTTGTGCTTCACATAAAACCCTGCAAATCTGAAAATTGCTAATAAATAAATAGATGAGTAACTTTAGACAAAACAAAATTCTGACCAGTAATTATGATAGAGGGACTCAAAAAGAGTACACATATATTTCTAACAGTTTAACTGTATCTCTACAAGAAATTAAAGTTTAAAGTTTTGCTTCATTTTTCCTAATTTTAATTGTGAATCGGCTTAATTAAACCGTGAAAATCTCTCACTTTCAGCAAACTTGTGTACAGCACTGCGCTTAATAATTTTCTGCAACATTTTAACCCTCTTAATTTTAATTAAAAAAAATTTTTTAACCCATTTTTAAAAAAGTGCAAAAATACTGTGCAAAAATGTTGTGGCAAAAATATTCTACACTGAATTTTGGTATAAGTCTCCGAACACACCAATAACAAAATTTTAATTTTACTAGCAGAAACAAGTAAAAACTTAAAATCTTTTTAAGGATTAATGTTTGCTTATTTAGAAGTGGCTTCATATTATTATGCTTCCAAAACTGCTGGGCTTGTCTTGCAATAATATCTATATCAATAACAGTTTAAAGTTAAGTCAAGTAAATGTGCATATAAAAATATTATTTATGCATTTTTCTTAGTTCTATTTATGTTCTGATACCCATTTGCTGCTGTGCTGCGTCTACATCATTTGCTGCTTGCCACTTCTGACTTAATATTACTACCGACCAGTATGTCATTTGTCGTTAAGTAAGGAAATGCATTTTCAAGTGAACTCTATTCTTTTGCTTTCGGATTTTAATATCGAATATTTGTATGTTTGTGCAGTTTTTAATGGAAGGGGCAGGACAAGATGTGGTAGCAAATGCTAAAAATAAGGGTTCCTTAACAGAAATACACACACACACACTTTGCATTTGAAGAAATTTAGAAAAAAAAAATGTCATTGTAAGCATGACTGTTCATTTATGTTTAAACAAACAAATGAAGTGTCCTTGCTGTTGTCGTTTTAGTCGATTTTTTATTATTATTTTTTGTTGTTGGTTAAGCATGCGTGTGTATAATATCGTATATTAAGGTGGTCCACTAGAAACTAAAATCCATTAGGTCACTAAGCTCATTCTGTAATGCAGTTTATTTTCTAGCAGAGGTACACTCGGTCTGTCCAGGGTTGCCAAAGGTCTACTTCCGTTGGCGGTTTACGTCAACACAGTCGTCTAGTGCTTAATCGGCTCATAGCTGAATATATAAGAGTAAAATACTTTTAACTACAGCCTCGATTAACCAACTATCATTCCTTAAAAATAAAGTTAAGCAATTAGATCTGAACGAGGGTAAATGATTTCGTCCCCAAACGCTAATTCAAATAATATAAAATAATACGAGTAAAATACTCCATCGAGTTACATTATATAATAATTACTCTGTTTAATCCTGAAAAATTTGCCAAAAAGTTTCTATTCATTTTCGGTTAACAAATGTGTGCTGATTACGCAAATAAAACTAGTTTCTCTTAAGAGCTCTAGTTGTTATTTTTCGGGTAGCTTAAAAGTTATTATTTTATGCACTTTGCTTCATACAGCTACTTTGGTTGAAGAAAATAAAAACAAAAATTTCCTAAATGAGACGCCTGTTTTAGATCTCGACAAAGATTCTTAATTATATCAGGCTCATATTCAAAGGAAAAGAAAATTGAAATATTTCTTGTAAAAATTATTAATCTCTTTTTATATTGGAAGTTTTTGCTTTAAGTTTTTTGATTTATTTTCATACACATATCTTTTGTCTTCAGTCTTTTACGATGACCAATAATAAAGTTCGTGTCTTAAGTTTTTTTAATCATAAAGAACACCAGAGTTCGTGTCTTAAGCTATCTTTTTTGGCTTACATATTGGCGATACTAAAGTATTGAATACTCGTATTCTTATTATTTATATCACTCAAGAAACATTATTTTCATAGAATTTTCTTTTATATTTTGCCTTGCAAAAGCAACTATAAAAAATTTTCTCTATAAACTTTACGATTTTTTTTTTAAATTAAAATTGTGGTGGCTCAATTTAACATAATGCAGAATAAAATAAGAAACAAAACTAATTAAGACCGTTTTTTAAATTTACTATTCAATAAATTTTTTTTACTTTAAAAAGACCTTAAGTGCGGCCAGCTTGAAAAATCACAAAAAACAGAGTTGTTCATAAATACTAGTGTGATTTTTGATGTACAGCTAAATGAATGAAATGGAAAATTGCATGAAGTAGACAATTTTTGGCCTGCGTTATTTAACCTGAAATCTTTTATATGTTAAAAAATTTAAATTTGTGAAAACAGTTGGTTTTTCCTGTTATTAAATTAAGCCGAATGGAAAGATAGTCTGTACTAGTCTGTGATTAAAAACGGAATCTTGTGATTCTAATTGAAGGCTGTTAGGCCGCCACGTAAGCCATAGGTACTCTGTATTCTGGGTAGGCTTCAACGATAAACTTGGCATTTGACTCTCATGCCACTTCAAGATTTTGGACTTTCTTTGTAGATAGTCAAGCAAATATTATGATACTTTAAATAAATATTAAGTCTACTGTTTTTGTGTACTACTCCAGACTCAAGATATATAGAAGAATAGAAAAAAAAGTTAAATATAGTGAAACTTGGCCAGTGGCTGATATGAGAATCTGTACACTTTTTAAGGGAAACCTTAATGTAAACTTACAAATGTTTAATCAAACATACACTCTCTTTCTCACTTAAATATACACAAACACATGCGTCATTGAATATAAGCCCTAACGAAATCAAGGCTATTCCACACACAAATCTAGCGATTTTAATTGATTTGCTTTGGTCGCTACTTAGACCAACCATAAAAAACTAGAAAGAAATAGTCTTAAAGTCATCCAAATGCAGAAATTACCTGACCATGCAATCCTTGACTGCATGACGTCTATATAATCCCAGTGAATACTCATATATCAAATAAGTCTATAAAAAACTGCTTTGTTACAAATTTATTTTAATTAAATTGAATCTTGCAGTCCAACAATTTCTACAGGGCTTGTACTCGTATGTCTGGCTGTGTTTGTATATGTCCTCATATTGGACGATATGCAAATACATTCATAAAAATGTATTTTAAGTGTTTTAATGGATTTCTCGGTTAATGCTTTTTTTCTTTTCTTTTTCTGCTGGCTGTCTCTAATGCTGACATATTCAAAGGATTTCCTTTAGGTATTTTTAAGAAAATGAAAAACACACGCCTAAAACAACAACTCAAGTTGGCCGGCTGGTTTTGTTTTTATTTCCATTTTCTTTTTAGCGCGTGGAACTAACAATGAACTTTAAAGTAAAGTTCAAGATTTTATTAAAAAACTGAGTAAAGAAATAATAAAGAACAACCAAAAAAAGCTTAGTTATACATAAGTTGTAAGTAAGAATTTAACTTGATAAAAAATAATTATTGTTGATGCGTTAAGTTTGTAGGTAAAAGATCACTTGTGTTAGCGATATGAGTATATATTCTCTTTGATAGGTAGACAGCTCTCAATTCAAAGCATTAGCAAGCTACTGCTGACGTTCTTACTAGGTTTGGCAGTGTTATAGAGAGAAACGAAGAGAGAGAGCGAGAGAGAAGGAGGAAGAAAGAAATATTCAGTTAATCTTATAGCCATACCTTCTACGGAGACTTCTTACGAATCTCGTAATTACTATAGGACTTATCATGATTTGGTCTCCTGGGACCAGTGTCCGACTGCTTAAGCAGCTCATTCTGCATCTTGCTACTCCTGGGCATTCGCACAGAATATGCTGCTACGTATCCCGTCCCTCCCGCTTGGTACCACACCGATCTTATTCATGTAGCTTAATATCACTTCTCTTGAGATTTAAAATAACCTCTGCCCTAATGCTCTCGGGGTTAATCAGTCTCTTTGGCAAATCATTCGTATCGATCAAGATTGCCTACATATGAAGGTAAGGGTATTGTAGACTAGCTGGCTAAAAAGGAAGCGCAGACTCTTTTAGCAGTCGGATATTATTCTAGTTGGGTTCATAAATCTTTAAGATCTCTGTGTTATTTTGCTCCATAATAAAGCATCACACATAACCTGCCACCTTACTCAAGCTAACAAACTAAATCATACTGACGTAAATACAATTATAAAAATGTTTTTACTTTCTAATTACTCCTCATTTATTAATAGAAAAGTTTATTAAATGACACATAAATAATAACAATTAAATTAATAACAAATGCCTGCCTTCACTTTAATCAACTCAAAAACTAAACAGCAAGCAACTCTTCAAAGTTTTCCACTTCAAAACAACCCCTAAAGCTTTTGTTTTTGCTTTAGTTATGCTTTTTGTAAAGTCAACTTAAAGATTTCTTAAAAATGATTTTATTTAATAACAACAAGCTGCTAAAGGATTTAAAGACAGAAAAGAAATTGTAGGATATTTACTAATAAAAAAAATAAAGAGTATAAAGATTGAAGTCAGGAAATGAAATTCTATTAAAAAGACGATACAGAACTAAAACATATTAAATTGAAATCATTTAAAAATAATTACTTGAATAAAATTTGTTAAATGAATACTTCCCTGCCAAAAAGAAAACTTTTGAAAAAAAAGGATATTAATGCCAAAAGGCATTCATTTATATTTTCTTTTTTAACACTAGCAAACTAACTACGTTCACAAGGTAAAAGTTAAATACAAATTTAAAGAACAAGACTCAGCACGACACCAATAATATTCTGTTTTCGTTAAAGCAAATCATATAAGAAATATTAAATATAAATTGAGTTTTGTTTTGTTTAGTAGTTAAGATTTTAGGGGTCTTAAAAAAATAAAAATTAAAAAATTGATTTTAATGTTCAAACCGGAGTCTTAAGATTCTAATTGATATTCGTTACGGTGTAACGTAAACCAAGTATTTTAGTTGTGAGGACAGTAATACCTGCCACCTTTATTTCATGAATATTTTTGCGTTATTAAAACAGTAGTTTCAGCTTAAGGTATCAATGTATATGGAGGAGCACCTTTGGTACCGGTCCCACAGTCAAGCAGCGCTATGGCCATTGGTAAGCTAATCCTTTAGATAAAGATTGGCTTGAAATTGCTATAAGTTTCTCAATGCTTTGGCAGAGAAGAACATTGTTACTTTATTGTGGATACCGGGGCACGATATGGCAAGGAAATGGAGGACTATACGCCATTCATAGGTCCAGAGCCTTTCTGCGGAGTGACCAACAACGTCACTAGTGCCTACTAGACTGCTGGAAGGCCGAAGTGGGCATGCGGTAGTCAATGAGACTCATTAAACCCCATTGCATTACGCCAGAGGTTCTTTTAAATCTCAGCAGAAATATCATAGAATTCTACGTTTAGCTGCTAATGCGCCTGTTCTGGCTGAGTGCGTAGCGGTGGCAGGACGCAAAATGAGTTGCTTAGGCAGTGGGATACTGGTCCCAGGAAACCTAACCACTATAAGTTCTACAGCAATTACGAGATGCTTAAAAAGCCTCAATAGATAATAAAAAAGTGCATGGTATCGATATAAAATTAACTGAATTTTTCTTTCTTCCTCCTTCTCTCTCGCTTTCTTTCTCTTCGCCTCTCTCTATAACACTTCCAAACCTAACAATAACGTCAGCAGTAGCTTGCTAATGCTTTGAATTGAGAGCTCTCTACCTTTATCAAAGAAAATATATATATATATCGCTAACACAAGTGATCTTTTACCTACAGACTTAAGGCATCAACAATAATTATTTTTTATCAACTTAAATTCATACCTACAGCTTATGTACAACTAAGCCTTTTTTGATTATTTTTTATTATTTATTTACTCAGTTTTCTAATAAAATCTTGAACTTTACTTTAAAGTTCGTTGTTAGTTCCACGCGCTAAAAAGAAAATGGAAATAAAAAGAAAACCAGCCGGTCCACTTGAGTTGTTGTTTTAGGCGTGAAAAAAAACAGAAGATGGGCTTACTTCGGTAATTCCTTTGTTTTAACTGTATAAGACGAAGTGAAGAAGGACAACAACAGAGATAGAAAGTGAAAGCAAATATATAAAAAGATAGGTAGAAGAAGATAACAAGTGCGTCATTTAAGCCAATAGCATGTCGACCATTATGGTCGAAAAATATTTTTCAGTGTGAAGTTTTCGCCACTATTACAGTTGATTTTTAAATTTGGCTACAACGTAAGTGTATGTGTATGTGGTGTAATTATAAATAATTTTTTTTTAAATTTAAAAATAAGAAACTTGTTTAAATATTTAAGCTTTAAATCATAATTTTTTATTTGCATTATTGCTGTTACTGCTGCTGCTGATGTTGCTGCTATTGTTGTTGTTGTTATTGCAGTTTAAACTTTAAGTACAAGGATGTCATTGTTATGGTTTTGGTGTTTTTGTGGCCACAACATTCTAACCAAACAACCAACCTTAAACATTAGACTTATAAAACCCTACCAACTAAAAGGATGTAAAATGCATAGACGGACTATAGCCAACAAACAAAAACAAAAACACCAACAACAGCATCAACAAAAAAATAAACCAACAATCAACTAAACACCACAAATCTCTGCACACAATAGAAGTTACTATATACACTACTACCAACACACAATAATAATAAAACAAAATATAAAATCTAAAAGTGAATGGAATTGGAATTGTATGGGAAATATTTTTTTTTTCTAATTTTTATTATACAGTAATTCAGGAATTAAAAATCATACACACGGTAGCTAAAATAAAACAACAAAAACAAATGCGAGTTATTTGTATATTCCCACACATTCATAGATCTAGTAACAAATTGAAACAAAAGATTTGAAATAAATATGGGCAAAAACATTTTTTTTTTTTTAATTTTAGTAAAATAAATATTACAAAATGTAAAAAATAAATAAAATAAAAACAAGAAAAATAAATTTTAAAACATTCACATAGAAAACCAGTTCTATAACACTACCATCACTACCTCCCTCTCTCTGTCTCCTCTCTCTCAAGTCATCCCTGTGTGGCACTAAGGCCTAGTGATGTTAAGGGCGACCAACTTTTCATCAGACTTTAAAATAAAAAAAAATAAATAAAAATGGTGATAGAAATATACAATAACAAAAACAACAACAAATCATTTATTTTTTCATATTGAAAACTTCATTTTTTGTTTTTATTATTTACTCTCTTTGTATCACTTACACCCACATAAAAATGAACAGAATTTAGTCATTCTAGCGTAATATTACAACCAACAAAATAAATAAATATTTTTGTTTGTTGTGCACATGGGTGTGCATTAGTTACAATATGATACAGGTTTATAAATTCCACTGTAGCTGGAGATATTTTTTTTCTAACTAAATAGTTTCTGTTGCTGTACGCCTCAGAGTAATTTGCACTTTATTGCATCTGGACTTGGAAAAGAAAAGTTTGTGTTTAGGTTTTTTGCCATTTGTGGCTCTTACAACTAATAGAGGCTAAAGGGAGTCACTGACTGAGTTGTTATTTAAGCTTAAGCAAGCAAGAGCCTTAATATGATGGCTTAATGTGAGAAGATACTCATGCTCTATTAGAACAGAGAACTAAAAATTGATGTTTTAAGATCGTTAGCTAAAGAAATATTGGATCTAATTACTCATTCCGTATAAGAATTTTTTGCGAGGAAGCTAAATTTGCAAGTATTGATTCCGTAATGAAGATAAATTTCTACATTTTGCTTATGCTTAAATTTTCTCCAGGAAAGCAAACGGAAAAATAAAAAATTTCATAAAAATAAAATGTGTATTAGCATAATTTATTTTATTTTTCAATCAACCCTATCGCGAATAAAAGTGAAATTCTTGTTCCCTTGAAATTTTCATTCCCCTCGAAGGGAAAATTGCTATCGGGAATCTCACGAGAAAATTTTGTGCACGATATCAGTGAAGAGTGAATGTATAATATAGGGTCCGCCAAATAACTTTTTTTTTTTTTTTAATGCTATAAAAACATCGAGTGTAGCTTCGGCTGTGTGGCACGTAGCGCCGTCCTGTTGAAACCAAATGTTGCCAATATCTTCCTCTTCAATTTTTGTGAACAAAAATTCGTTCAAAATGGCCCGATAACGATCCCCATTGACTAACGGCCACTCCTTGCTCATTTTCGAAGAAAAATAGCCCAATTATGCCTCTGGACCAAAATCCGCACCAAACAGTGACTCGTTTTGGGTGCGTGCGGGTTTTCTGTGCCCCAAATGCAAAAATTTTGCTTGTTTACATACCCGCCAAGATCAAAATGAGCTTCATCTGAAAAGATGATTTTTTTTTTTAGCAAAATCGGCATCTTCTGTAAGTCGATCGCAGGCCTACGTAGCGAAGCGAAAACACAACCATATTCTTTCAGCGGAAGGATAAAACTAATTATCTGTCAAATCAGACATGAGCTAAGTGTTACCATTCACGAAATAAGCACTAGTTGATGGCGGACCCTATACAGACGAATTTATTAAATTTTCTAGGCTTTCAAGAGATAAACAATAAATTTTTGTAATTTACAAATGGTTCTTGTGGTAATTTTGTCAGCTTTTGTTGATTAACAGTTTTCAGTAGCCTGCGCATATAAATAAAAAGTTTCTATAATTTTATAAGATTTTAAGAGCAATTTATGAATGGTTCTTGTAGTAAAGATATCAACTGTTGTGGACAAATTTTAAGAAAAAACAAGCAAAACTACTTGTGTTCGCCAGCAAAAAGTAAGTGAACAGATTAAAGCAAAAAATTAACAAAACAAGAGAAAAAAATTATTTACGATAATTGGAATTTGCATGGAATTCAGGATTCGAGGGAAATGATATTCATGAGAAGGGTGAATAATAATTTCATTTCATTAATTTAAAATTAATTTTTTTTAATTTATTTAAAATTTATTTTAGTGTTAAAATATGCAATTTTTTCTTATCACCCCAACAACTGAAATATCAACACAATTCATTCACAATAGACAACTTTTTAATTCAAAATTAAATAAAACAATTCAAAATAATATAATTATTCCGCAGGCATGAATGATAGAAATTTGGATATTTTTTTGCGCTAAATTTTTTTTCCGTGAAGAATCAATAATACCACATTGTATCACAACTAAGACCTGTATGCAGTCAGTTCTATTATTCATTAAAAATTCACCGACCTCCCTAAAAATGAACAAAAAGTTTTTCAAGAGTCTTGCAATATGGAGACCTGGAATATGGACATCGTAACTATCGATCGTGTTGTCAGATTTTATAATGCAGTATATAGAACCTGCATTGGATGGTCTAAATATTTCATATTCTATTTAAAATCACACTATCCTCTGAACTATCTAGTTAGGAGTCTACGATTACTTTTAATAAATTCCAATAGATATTGGAATGTGTTCAGCTGCAGCGTAATAAAGCACTTCACTTGTCCGCATGTGTGGAAAATATGCAAATTTTAATATTGATTAAAAAAATTCATAAAGAACATTTTTGCTTAATAAGCGTTTTAAAAACAAATTTCACATAGAAAAACCGCTTATTAAGCTCTTAATGAATTTAGACTTTAATAATTATTTTCATATTGATTGATTAAATTTTTTAATTGAATTAATTATATATTTAATTTCAATCAATATGATAATTTTTTCAATTAAAATAATTCATAGTCACAAAAAAGTAGCTGACTTTTTTTTATAAGAATTTCATGCATTTAAAATCGATTTAAAAAAAAATATCGACTTTAGTGTGATTATGATTATCGGCCATTATTTCTGAGTGTATTTCCCTAACATATGTTGCTATTTAGAAAGAATAAAAATTGTTAGTCATCTATTTCTACAAAAATTGGTAAAATAAATTGTAAAGTAACAAACTAAATCAACTATTTAGTAGAATCAGAATGAGGGGAACAAGTCACCTCGTCACTGCGGCCTAAATGTACCTATTGTGGCACTACTCTCAAGTTACAAATCCTCCCTGAGTCTAGTATTGTCTATGATTTGTTCGTCATGTGCAACGGTTGCCCGAAGTCTAAATTAGACCATTACAGTGACACAATATGTGTTCTGCTATTATACAAGGTTGGGCAAAAGTCTCGATACCATTTTTATTAGGCGCCATTTTGGTTGTGTGACGTTTAGCTCAGTTTCGCTTTAACCATTGCGGTGTATAGACGTCCAAATTTTAATATGGATAAATATACGCCACAACAACGAGCTAAAATAGTGACAATATTTATTGAAAATAATCGTTTGATTATTGCCACTCAGCGAAAATTGCGTCAAAAATATCCTAATCGTCCAAGCCCTCATAAATAAAAATAACAGTCGGTTTTGGTTGGCACAGAATTCTCAACTTTTCCATGAAACATCATTGTATAATCATCATTGTATGGTGTGGTATTCATACTGGAAACATCGTTTCTGTTCCATTTTTGAAAATGACCAAGATATGATTTGAAATTTTCTTGTGCCTGAAATGTAAGAGCAAAGACTAGAGGACTTGTGGCTTCAGCAAGATGGTGCTACAGCACTCACAGCTCGTTCAACAATTCAAGTATTTAATGTAGTTTTTCCACAAAGACTAATTTCGAGAAGTGGCGATTTAGCATGGCCAGACAGATTTTCGGATTTAACAGCACCAAACTTTTTCTTATGGGGTTTATTAAAATCAAAAGTTTATGTGAATAAGCGCCAAACGATTCAACATCTTAAAGACATTATTCCTAAAAAATTTTAAGAAATTCTGATTGAGATGTTGCAGGATGTCGCGATATAATATAATTTTCCAGTCATAACACAAAAATTTGAAGACCAAATAAACTTTTTATGAAAACCAAACTTACTTATTTTTTTTTTTTGAGCAAAGTTACAGGCAATCAAAATGGTAGCAGGACTTTTGCCCCACCCGATATATCCTCATATTCACCAAGTGTTGCAATACTCTGCAGTGTCCAGTTAGGAATCCAGCAAACGAACTAGTTAGTCCACACACAATTTTAACACACCCTTTGCTCAAACTATTTGTATAAATGCAGCCACAACATAAGCTGTCATAAGATTATAAATGTGTTTTTCATGTTTGCATCCATAGAAAAAAATAAAAAAAATTTTAAACTATAGTTGCTCTAAATAGATCTGAAAAAGCCTCAGGTCAATTTTAAACTACTTTTTCCAAAAGTATATGTCCCATGAACTAATTTTTCACCTAATAAGCGATTAAAACTGCAATTTCTTGTTTTATTTCATTATACCCTATGGGTTAGTTATTTCAAAAGAAAACAACTTCGGTTGTGAGAACTTGATCGGAAATTCATCCTTTTTTGTTTAGTTGTAGCTCTGTTAAAATTATTTCGAGCTATAAGACAAATTTTCGGTTGACACAGTTAAAAAATTAGGCTATTGCTACAGAATTTTTGGTTAATAACAAAAGCTAGTTCTCACAAGCGAAGTTGTTTTAAAAAGTATACTGATTCAATACACAACACTTATCCCTGCAATAGTGGCAATGACTGGATCGCTTGTGTTATTGAAATTTCTCACACAAAGATCGCGTATGGAAGAGAAAGGGAAAAGTACTATAGTACTTACATAGATCTAAAAGCAATAGCGATGATTTTACATAATGTATGCCAATGGGCTTCAATATGTAGTCTCACAAGCTAAAAATAGAATTTTATTCAGTTTTGTGCTTACACAGAAGCATTAAATAAGTCATGGCTTTTTAAAAACTTTTGATGTTCAAACATATATGACATAAAACGACTAGTTTCAAATTGAAAGTTATTGCTAACGAGAAGCCCTAAACCTGCACCCACACTGCAGCTGAAGTGGTTGAGTGGCGAGTTATTGTTTCTTAAGGGGGTTTTACACTGTAATACTGACTAAAACGGCTTGTCGAAAGTTGAAGTCAAATGAAACAGTATAATAGTGTGAAAACAATGCATCGAAAAAAAAAAAAATACTGCAAGAAATTGAATAGTTTTATGGCTCTCACCATTTTCAGAAACTTTTATACTTTTCATTGTATTAAAGCAGCACTTTTGCCTACCAACAAAGAAATAACAAAATCAGCTGACAAAACTCACTGAAAATCTTAGCACTTGCATTATAGTGTAAAACCAGTTTCCAATTGAAATTTATTGATTCCGAAAAGCACTAACGTAAGCAACATCTCAACATACATTGACTGTGTGCCTGCTTTTGTATGTGTGAACAGACGCATTTCGCACAAGTAAAATTTATTGAAATAACACAAAAACTGAGTGGTGAGTTAATGCTTCTTATCTGCAAATCCCTTGGTTCGAAACCAGTTAGTGGTATGAATTGAATCGAAAAAAAGCAAAGAACTACACTTTTTTTCTATAAAATATCAATTTAATAAATCGTTGAATGTATAAAATTGGCAGTTAAAGCTATTGCTTCTAGGTGCCTTATAGATACCCTTTTGTAAGCGAGCCTTCTTCCATCTCTTAAGGCTTGTATTTTTCAAAAATTGAGATTATATTATATTGTCGATAGATTTAAGTTTTCAAATTAACATGTTCCTGAAAGTATTTTAGTTTCGCTTGATTTCCTATAAAAGTGGAAAGGATATTTTTTCTATTCCCATTTTTAAAACTAGATTTAAAAACTTGAAAGTATTTGCTGCCACTAGTCTGTAGTTGCTTGCATAATTTGCAAGAAAAATGAATAGAAATGAAAGCAAAAAAGAAATTTTACAGTATCTTTGATTTGTCACTTTTAAATTTATGCTTGGCTGTATGACTGCTAGTGTGTATGTGTGTTTTGTAACTAGTGTTTTTGACTCTGTTTACACGCCTACTGCTTTTTTTTCAGTTTTTTGCCAGTATCTCTTTTAAGTAAACCTACAGATGGGATATATTTTTCATTATTTTTTTTTTTGTTATCTGTCCGTTTATTTAGCCGTTGGTGATTTTTTGATGAAAACTTTTCACAAAGCTTTACTTTAATTTTTTCATTGTTGCTGTTGGTTTTTTTTATTGTTGTTGTTATTATATTTTTATATCCATGTGGCTGTAATTTTACGCTATTCATAATACGACTACTATAATGACTGTATTTTCCCATTTTGTTTTTTTTTTCAGGATAAATTCATGCACACATACAAGCACACTTTTATATAAAATATTTTAATTTTTCTCTTAGAAATAATCATCAGTAAGCCATGTTTTCTACTGTCATCTTTTTTTTTTTATTTACGTGCAAGAGAACAAATATTATATTTGCAATCATCACCGCCTGCCATCAGCGTCATCGTAGTCATATTTTAACATCAGCTTTTTCCTAGTTTATTATTAGAACTTTAAAGTAAAATCATTCCAGAAAATATGTATTTCACTCTAAGACTATTTTTTATAGGTTTTTTTTTGTTATTGTTTAGTTGTCCTCTTTATACTGACAATCATCGGTCTTACAAATCTATTATTTGCCATTTGATGATAAATAAAAGAACTAGAAGCGAAGAAAAAAAAAAAGAAAAAATTTTAAGAAAAGAAATGGTGTAGACTTTGTGCTGAAAAGGTGTTTTAATTATTGCTTCTATGTATTTTTAAAATTGGAAGTAAGAATGTCAGCTTTCAGGGGAAGGCATGGGGTTAACTTCCATTAAAGTCTTTTTTATTTTGCAAAAGCAATTTTTTTAAAATAATTTAAATATATTTCTTGTTATTTTGTTTTATAACTTTTAATTTAATTCGCTATTTCTGTAACTCAACAGCTCAAATCCTGTAGAAATTTTATATAAAAACAACTCAAATTGTCTGCACTTTTCAATCGCTCTTAATGTAATTAATTTATTATCTTTGATCGAGTACTAAATAACAAGCTAAATTAAAATTTTTTTAACTCCACCTTGTGGAAATATCGTGATTTATAAAGCAAAATCATAGGATACGTGTGGTTTTAATACCACAAGTAATGTAAAATCATGTGATTCTCGTTCTGTAGTAACATGAAATTAAAAATAAAATCATTTTCGTTTTCATAAATATTATATTTTATTTTATGAAAAACTATTTCATTCAAATTGTATCAATGAAAATTGTAAAACTATCACCCATGTTCTGAAAAACGCAAAATGCTTAACTTTGGCAATTACGATTTAAAATCGCAAAATAGGTGTTCTGCAAATAGAAAAATGCTTAATTTTGACGTTTTTAAGCCACAAGCATACACTAAAGCGAAGTGATGAATTTTGCACAAACACAGATTTAAAGAGAAAATAAAATGTTGCACAATTGAAATTAAATATGTTTTCTTTTTATTTCAACCAAAATTGAAAAAAAAAAATAAGATTTAAAAAAATTTATTTTGATTTTATCAATTGTGTGTGCCAATTGTTTATTTATAAGTTGGCGTTTTCTAATTCACATTCTATGAGAAAAATGTAAGCAAAACGAACGGTTTCCAGAACATGCTTTGGCATTTTGCAAAACGCATTTCGTTTTAAAAAAAAAGCGTTTTTCAGAACTTGGGTGTATGTCAAAATAAAAATATTGTTTTATTTAACAAAAAAAAATATTAATCTTTACTTGTGCTTAATTCCAGAAATTGTGTTGGCTTTTAAATTTATTCTTTTACTCATGATATTCTCATGAGTTATTTATTCAGTACAATAAGTACTGAAGGGACCCTTTCATCAGACACTACTCTGAGTTCTCAGTAGATTACTCCCAACATTTGTCAATAGTTTCAAAAAGGTTCAAACATTCAAACAAAAAACTCAGTAGTCATTGAACTGAATAAACAAACTTCCCAACCAACATTTTAATATTGAAAACTATATATTCTATTTTTATTCTTCTCTTATCTTTTATATTCGAATTATTTATTTACTCAAATTTCATTAGGGATTGATTTTTTTTTGTACAAGTCGTCTGACGTATGTGCGTTGTATAATATCACTTACACTTAATTCTATTGCTATTTTTTATTTTTTATTTTTACAAAGAATAAACATTTATGCTTGTATGCAAAGAAAATTAAAGTAATCTTGAAATCGATATTCTAACAAATTTGTATGAAAAATTTATCATAATTTATACTTGAAGTATAAAAGTTGTTTTCAAAGAGACTAATAACGACTTCAAGTATAAATTATTAAAAATTTTTTCATACAAATTCGTTACAATATCAATTTCAAGTCTAACATACTTTAATTTTCTTTGAATACAAACATAAATATCTTTGACTACCAACCTTAAAATTTTTACAATTTTCTTAGGTCCCACAGAACTGTGTACACATTATTTAATCTTAATCATACCGACATAAAATGTTACCAATTCGACCAACATGTGTCTGTGAAACGCACACGTGAAAATTTTGAAGAAAAAGCTTTAATTAATTAAAAAGAAGTAAATTAAAACGAAATTTTTTCGGGGATTCAAAGTAATATAATATCAGTCAAAAAGTCTGATTTTCTGATAATTAGAAAAAAAATTTTTTTTGTTCAAATAAGAAAGTCCTAAAATAATAAGACTTTTTCTACTGTGTTTAATATTTTATCATCAGTAGACTAAGATTTTAAATATTTTGCGCAAGTTATGAGGGGTTGCTTACAGCATTAATTTTTTTCATATTGTTTTTTTCAGAAACATGACTTTATGACTACTGTCATAAAGTCATCATGTTCGTTAAACACATTGAGCCATAATCATAGTGACACAAGCTTACTTTTGTTTATAAGAATTTTATGACTTCAAAATCGTTTTTAAAAAAATACCGACTTTATGACTATGATTATGGGCCATTATTATAATATTTCTGACAGCATTGTTTAACTATATGACTTTTTTTAGGATCACACATATAGCATCTTTTGCGTTTAGTAACATTTGGTGCAGCTTCTTCTTGAAGAACTTGCTGCATGCACTGAAATATAGGCCGTTGTAATTTATTTCGTGACCTTTGGCAATGAGTGCTTTTGCAACTTGTCGCTAGCTTATCTTAGAATTTTATTATTTAGAATTTTAAATATTTTTTTGTTAAACTATAAAAAACATATGAAACATAAAATAAAAGTCAAGAAGTTTGGTTTTTATATTGAATTAAGCATCCAAATGTGTCTCACAGACACATGTTGGTAAAATGAGGGTTAAACCATAATGATGAGATTTTTGTTTTACCAATGACCACTTGTAATGATTTTATGATTCTTATGTTGTTTAGTATTTCTTGTAAAGTGTTTGATGGAATATTACCTTCATTCTCAACTTCTTAGACAGGTTCTGTTACCTTCTAATATCAACCATCATCATACTTCGATATCGCTAAGATAAACTATATTTTTGAGTGGAACTGATGGCAAGTTTTTTTTAAAGTCTTTAAAGTCTTGAGACAAATCCATAACAAGTATTTATTTATCTTAGCTTAGGTAAGCATAAACAAGACTGACGACAGTCTTCCATAAAGTACCTATAAAACCTTTTTGCTTTGTCCTTATCTTCAAGCATTAACTAACACATATGAGGATGGCTCAAAATTCCACCAAAACTTTAAATATTTTGCGTTGTGAGAAAAAAATGTTCAGCGTTTTGACGAAGATATACCAATTTAGGATTAAAAAGTGGATTTTTCAACAATAATATTTCGCAGCATCGGCTATATAAATTTGTAAACAAACTGTGCTAAGTGAGTGTAATTTTCTTCATATTAAGGAAATTTACTATACATTCTTTTTGGTTTTCTTTTTCACTTAAACATTTTAAATTTAAAAAATATTGTCTTAAGAAAAAAAATTTGTGTTTTACACAGAACATGAATGAAAAACCAGAGTTTCAGTTTTTTTTTTCAAATTAAAATATTTAAAAATTTCATTGTTATTTTTCCCTGAACACGAATCAAAAAAGTTATGTAAATGTGAAAAAAAATTTTCATTTCACCTTATCACAGAATGAGCATCGATCCCCAATAATATTTTTATTAATTTAATGGAGCGTATGAGTTATATCAGCCGTTCAAATTAATCATACGCTATCATTAACAGCCTACACATTTTATAAAGAAATAGGGGATACGACAAGCGTTGTTCTGTCTGATTGTAGCTCCACTTGCCTGAATCGTGAATCTTAGTCATCCAGCGTGCCACCCAGACTTATAAAAAAAATTCATTCATATCGGTCCAGCCTTTTAGGAGGAATTCAGTTGCATACACACGTACAGTAGAATTGTGTATATAAAGATAAGAATAAATGAAAAATGTCTAACGATTATAAATATTAATTAAATTAAAATAAATTGGAATTTTCTGAGATGAAATATTAACAGCAAATTAACAGCCAGGCTCTGTATGTAGAATATTTCGCCTCACTAAAAAAATATTCCACTTGAATTCTAATAAAAAAAATCTTAGGATATCCTTGTGGTGTTGACTGATGTTAATTGATAGCAAATCCGATAAATAAAAGTATCTCTTGCCAAATCTTCTTAAAAAGCACAAGAAGAACTACTTAAAAAAACTGATGCCACTTGTTCCAAAGTGAAATTTGTAATCATATGTGACAGTTGATGGTACGTTTGCTGCATGGGTGAGGAAATAGAGTAGGTTATCATTTTCAGGCCTCACAACACTAGTCGAGCCACCTCTAGCATCAACACTACTGCCCGTTTTGTATGATCTGCTGGGTAGACCCATGTCAATTTTTAATATTGCATCAATCACTAATATTGCTAATACACACATAATAGCATCGACCATATCAAACAAATTCGATAAAACAATTCAATGTAATAAGCTAAAAAGTGAATAATCAATCACACAACAATTTTCTTTTGTCTTTTGTTAATTAACAAAGTCAAAATAATCAATATTACAAAAACTAACAAAAAAAGAAGTATGACAAACTAATGCTCACGCCCACATGCACGTATGTATGTCCTTTTGCTGCATGTGCTGAAGTACATAAAAAGTTATTAAAAGTAAATTTAGTGTCACTTCAAATTAAGCCTCTATGAAATTTTCTGCAACATTTAAGTAGAAAACATAAACAAAAGAACTCTTTTTACACACTCACATGTTTAATGCTTGTAGTACAATAACAAGAAAACATACTCGTACCTACACAACAACAATAATCAGCAGACATATTTAGTGTACTTTAGTTTATCAAACCATAAAATAATGCTACTGCTAATGAGAAACAACAAAAAAAAAAAAAACAATAACGAAAGCAAGCAAGCAAGAAAGAAAGAACACAAAACAAACAACAATGAAAATTAAAGGACAATCTTAATACGAGCATTACAAGTGACTACTATTGCACACGAACATGACAATTGCTTCAACATGAACAAACCCGAAGATAAAGTTGTAAATAAAAAAATAAAAAGAATGTATATGTGCAACATGTTTTATGCATTTCTAAGAGGATTTCGTACTTAGTAGAATATGTTTTTTATTGTTGTTGCTATTAATTTTTTTCTTTTTTCTCTTTTCTTTTTATTTTAAAACAAGTTTGAAACATGTTGTCATATGTGACAAACTAAAACAGAAAACTGAAAATTAAAAGAAAAAAAATAAAATTATAAAAACATTTTGCTTTTAAAAAAGAAAGGAAACATTCCTTGATGATATATTATCACCACTACACTCGCAAATACAGATTCCTGCTCAAATGACCAAATGGTGGAAAAGAAGAATTAAAGAAAACAATTTTTGCTCGAAAGCTTTAAACAAAAAAAATTCGAAAACTTGTGATGATTTAAATTCAGGCCTTTTGAAAAAAAAGTTTTGCTGTTTAAGTATTTTTTTATTTAATTAACAAAATGAAAAAGTTTTATTACATAAAGAGCTGTCCTGAAATTAATGTAGAGCTAGGAATCTAGTTATTTTTTTTTTTTTGCATCACAACAATTAAAAATTTGTTCTGAAGTAGTTGGGAGCGAAAACATTCATGTCATTTCATTCTCGGCAGAGAACCAATTACTCTATCAGGAATCCACATTGTCTTAATGACTAAATATTGCAAAGTAATGAAACACACGGCAAAAATATAAGGATCCGTCCAAATGATCTTTACAGGTTATATAATGAACATAACAGCACTGAATATGTAACTACAGGGTGGCCCAAGTAAGACCAGCTGATGTGAAACACAAATAACTTTTTTATTTTTTAACATAATTTACATTTTTCTTTTTGCAGATTATAACTGAACTCTTGGAAATTTAAAATTAATACGTACAGTCCACAACAACGCATTAAAATTATCGATTTTTAGTATTCTTCTCAACGATCAATTGTTCTGACGCGGCGAAATTACCGCCGTTTTTTTTAACGTAAGATCAGCGCCCTCATCTTCCATGATTACAAGTTTAGTTCGCCGTTTTGAGGAACTGGGTTCAGTTGCCGACCGTCCAGGAAGAGGTGTTCATCGAAATATTCGTACTGAAGACAACGTGGAAGCTGTGCAGCATAGTGTTGCAAAATGATCCATCTGTCTCAACTCGTCGCCGTTCCGGCCAATTGGGTATACCCAGAACAACATTACAGAGAATTTTAAAGCTGGATCTTAAGATGTATCCATACAAAGTTCAAATTGTGCAACAGCTTCTACCTCAAGACCCCCAACAACGACTACAATACGCTCACTAGGTCTCATTTGGGCCACCCGTTACTATGCTACTGTAATAGTCTAATTTGGTTCCGTTTTTTTTAATTATGTCATCACTACCTACAATTAAATGATATCACGGAAAAATCACACAAGTAAGTATTTGATTTCTTATTGAAGACCTAAGGAGTATTTTTAAAATGAGAGTAGTACTACAAAAGCTTAGTTCTGGCAGCAGTAACCAGGTGGCTTGTACCCGCCTCTAATTCTAATTTGAATTACTTAATGAGGTGATAAACGTATATGAACAAGAAAATGGTCGGCAATATTTAAACGAAAAGACAATTAAAAATTTCGTATTGAAATTTAATTTATGGTAAGTTGTATCTTATCAACAACGTTTTTAAGTCGGTTTATATTTAGTAGTTTCCTAAGACAATGGGTTTGCTATCTAACGACTACTATAGAAGTTGTCGAGACGAGAAGGAAGAGGAGACTGTAAAACACCGTCTCTGACGGTGTCCAACTCAGGAAGAGCACCGTCTTAAGGTTCTCATTGCGCTGTTGACTATACAGGACGACATGTTATGTGACTTCGTTAGTAGTAGCGGTTGGCGTAAGTGACGGACTCACATTCTCTATATGTCTTCTTATTTATTTCCTTTTCTTTTACTCTTCTCTCGCTAGTGCTATCCTTCTTCACTTCCTTCAATACAGGTATCACAAAGGGACCACGTCAGAGAACCCAAGTAAGCCTAGCTTCTGTTTTTCTTCTTTAGTCGCCCTGTGTAACCTAACCCAATCTAGTAGTTTTCAAGATATCGTAGCTGTTGTGAAGAAAAAAAATTTTTTCTTGCGAAATGTAGAAATTTTTAAAAATAAAAAGACACAGTTTTATTTAACTCTTAAGTTGGTAGGTCATGGAACGATATGGAATTGGACCGTTTCATTTCCAATTTGTTCCAGACCAAATCCTAGCTCTTTCCTGATTCTCTAACATTTAAATTCTGTTTATTTTCCGTTCTTCATTCATGTTCCATTTTCATTTTGTTCCTGCTCATTGATTTCTAAGCTATTCCAGCATTTTTATAAAAAATTTAGAAATTTTTTATAAAAAAAAATTAAATTAGTAAGAGAAAAAAAATTAAACGTTTCTTTTCTAAACGTTTTTTTTTATTTTATTAACCATTAAGTTGGTCTATCTCACAATAGCAAACGTTCACTTTTATCAGCGCATTCGATCGAAATTTTTAATTTTGGTATTATGGAACTAGATATCAAATAAAATGTATCGTAATTTGAGATGATGGCTTTCGATAGCGACTCTTCGATCCAGTGTAATTTTAATAAACATCATTCGATAGCAAATCGTAAGCAAAAAAAAAATTTTTTTTAAAGATTACGATCAACAAAAAGTTTTGAAAAATTCAAGTTTTATTTATTTTTCGGTTTATAAGTTTATATTTACTTACATACATACATACACATGGCATTAAATAAAAGGAATCCTTTTAATTTTCTTCATTGTACAAAAATTCTTCGTAAGAGACGATTTGCCATCGAATGTAGTGATTAGACCCCTGGGATCCAAATTCGAATATTTTATTTGGAAATGCAAAATTCAGCATCTCATAACTATTTTTTGTGGGCCCCATTTTCAGATTTTGTTCTTTATTTTGATTTCAATAATTATTGATTTACTTAAAAAAACATACAAATTTTCATTTAATAAGAATAAATGCAAATGTAATTTCTATTTTTGAAATCCGTTCGGAACACAGCACAGGCACGATTGTCGTATTTTTATTAGCATCTTTTCTAGATAAAATTCTCTAACAAAACAAAAAAAAAAAAAAATCCGAAGAAACTCTACAACTGCTTCTTGGTTTCAAAAAAAAAAAAAAAAAAAAACAAATAAAAAAACATACAGAGGCCAAATCATCACATTCGCTGTCGAATTAAGACGACTTAAGTTTTTAGTATGAAATACTTTAAACATTTTGATTGAAGTTGCTCGAAACGATTTAAAGAAACTGGCGCCAAATTATGGCAAAATTTCCTTTTAAATTAAATTGAAATTTCAATCAAAAGCAAATATCATTTGGCTTCAGAAATGCCAAAGTATTGATTAATGCAACTGGAAGTTCACGTAAACTGACCCTAAAAATTATAAACGACGGAGGCTATATTCTTTTGAAACGGATGTTGAATATTTGTTTATGCTTAAAAGTCTCTTTATTTAGGAATCCTGTAAAAATGGCTGAAATGAAATTTAAAATTTGGTCAGCTGGGATTTGTAACTTTTTTAATTTTTTATTTTAAGTTTCCAGCCCATACCTTAACACGTTGTATCATCAGCATACACACCTAAACTTATAAACTTGTGTCCTCGCACTGACACTTAACAAAGCTTGTCTAATGTCTATGTTTATAAAGGCACAACAATTTTCTGACATTTGAAGTTTTAAAGGAAATAAATAAAAAAAAAAAATATGTATAAAAGGGGGAAAGAAAATACAAAAGCCATGTTTTAAACAATTTAAAATAAATTGAGAACATACGATTACTTGCACTTGTAATGTAGTAAAAGGGAGAAATGGATTTAAAAAAGATGTTTTAGAGACAAATGTTATTAAATCTGTGTCATGGTTTGCGGTGTTCTTCGACTGGACACTAGAAACATTTAGATTTATTTAAATAAAAGTAAAAACACCATCCGAATAAATTACCATTACCGACCAACATAAGCCGATAGTTAGTCAATGTCAAAAACTGTAAATTTTTTTGTTAAAAAGCAGCTTCTGTGACTCGTTTCTATAACTCTCACATCGAGTTCATTTCCACAAGAAACAATAGAAATAACCAAAATACGATGAGAATTGAAACAAACTATCATTTCTTACACACAAGTGTGTTTATGTTTAGTGATTTTTAGGTAAATACTTTATTAGAAAGATGCGAGTACAAGTGTTTTTGCAACAAAATTTTGCGAAAAATATCTCACATTTCAAAATAAAAATTAATAAAACTAAAGCATTTACAGTAATAAACTATATAAAAAAAATGTGTTTGAATAATTTTCTTTATCTAAATATTGGCATTTTATACGTATTCTTTGTTAATAAATTAAATTTTTTTGTGAGGCATTTTTCAATATTTTTATTCACATTTTGTACTAATAAAATTTTATAAAAAAAAAAAACATTTCAGGTAGAAGTGCATTTATATAATATATAAATTGCTCTTTTCGGTGACACACTTTTATTGTATTTGATATTTGAATCATTGGAAATTTTGAGTAAAGACTTAATAGCTTTGCCTTTGCTTATATTCAACTACAGAAATACTTTTTACTCACAAATCGAGAAACAGAGTAATTTTTTGTTTTACACTTTTCGATAGAGACAGAACTAGCAACTGGATTCACTTTAACGGTTTTTTGAAATACACAATAATTAAAATTAGATTTTAACAAATTCAATTTTGGGTAGAAAAATATCCAAAATTAAAAAAAAAATTCTAGTAAAAATTATAAATGATATGAACTGTAATATTTGAAAGTGGTATAATTCCACTTGAAAAAAATTAAGAGCTAGCAGTAAATTTAGTGAGATATAGATACTATCTGACTAGAATTGCCACTAACTCATTTTTTTAAAAAAAGTGGAATTATAACGCTTTCAAATATAACAGCTCATATATCAAAAATCTGTTTTAACAGGAATATGGACAATAAATTGATCCGTACAAAATATTTTAACTAAATTTTTAGCAGTATATTTTTTGGAAAAATTCGTGTGTTAAAATTTTTAATATAAAACGGTAAATACTATTTGATCTTCATAGGTTTAATAACTTTCTGGTACTCAAAGCAAGAGTACTGAAGTACGAGGGAACTTCAAAAATTTTTTTTAAAATAATCAAAAGTAGTTTCTGTGTATTTAGGCAGTAGATTACAAATCTAGACAACCTCCCCTTTTTTTTTTTTGATCTTTAAACAAAAACTGAAAGGGGACCCCTTTAAGGAATTATTTGGCTCGGAATATTCGTAACGCCATAACAAATAATAAATAAAATTAAATCAATAAAGTAATTATGAGTGATCAATAAATAGTTTCTGGATCATATAAAAAAAAAATTGAATGATGAAAATAAGATTTCTTTATGTTGATTGATGAATGAATCGAATAAATGTTGATTGAAGTAAGAAAATTATATAAATGGTAAAAAGTTGACTCAAGAAGTATAAAGACAAGTTGATTGAAGAAAAATATAAGCAATTAATTGAAAAAGTTAAAGATTTTTATCAATATCAGCAATTAAATCTGATATAACATATAATTTTTTAATGCCCTCACAATTGATGAAAGCTTCTAAACTGTCGTATTTAGATATTATACTGGAAGATCTTTGTGATCCATATTTATTGCAGTTGAAAATAATATGCGAAACATCTTCAGTACATCCGCAGAGCTCACAGCAATCAGAGTCCAGGATATTCATTTTTGCTAGGGTGTAATTACAGAACCCATGGACCGAAAGTATTCTGTTCATTTGTCGTATTTTACTTGCTTTATTTATTTTATTATTCACAAAACAAGGAACCAAGCCAATAGATGGAAAAATTGTACCATACTTAATACTCTTAGACAATCTTTGAGAATTATATTCTTCTTGCCACTCCATTCTGAGTATAAATTCAATCTTACGCATTGCATCCGGAATTGACCATTTTACTGAGGAAAAAATTCCATTTGTATTAGCATTACCTCCCCTTTAAAATGATGTATGTTTCATCTCGTAACCTTCTTGAGAAATTAACGTATCTATGCATATTTGTAGCTACACTAGATACAAAAACATATTTAGAAATATTTAATTACGTAAGACGTGTTAGTTAACGAAGTAGTTCAAATGCGTTGACATATTTGTTGTTCAGTGTATTTTTTTCTTTAAAAAAATAATATCTCTTTTTCCTGGAACTAAAATCACAAAATATTACAGTCAAGTCCCATATATGGCAGTGTATAATATACGACAAGTTCTCCTATAACGTGGTCTCTCTATAGCGCTATTGCAAGAGTAAAAAATAAAAAAATATTTCAAAATATTTTTATGACACTAAAATTACGCAGTTGATAAATAAAAATCCATGAAAACGATAGTGCATTGAATGTTGTTATTATTTTCTTACTGGAAATGTCATCCGATAGACTATACTTTATTACCTCAAGAACAGAAATTTATATATCTAATATTTATTATTAATTTATAAAAAAAAAATTAAGCAAAATATTTTTGTAAGATTTCATATAACATTTTACGAATTCATTCAGTTTATATTACATGAAACGATCACCGCGGTCTCCATAGAAAGCGGTGATCGTTTTCTTATAAGGCGATATAGATTAATTTGATTTGCCTTGTTTATAATTTTCTCATAACGAGGTTTCCATACAATGAATATCCGATTTTGAATTAATTCGAAGTTTTCCAAAACGCGGTCTCCCTATAACGCGGGACGAACAATCGCATTATAGGAGCAGTTGAAGTAAACGGAATAATATTTTTGTTTAAAGTAGTAACAAAATAAAAATAAAAAATAGACACTCTCATTGATTAATGAAACGAAAATGAACGAAACTAAAATTAAAAAATTTTGCAAAGTAGAAAATATCACATTGGTTTCAGTAGCAGTTGAACAAGCGACTACTTAATAAGAAAATTTAAACAATTTTACGTAGAGGAAAATTTCACAATTTTTTTTACAGAAAAATAAAGAAATTTATTATTGAGATAGAAATAGAATAAAAAACCAATTTTTATAAATTTGAATCTAATAAACTTATAATTATACTTAACTAACAATTAAATTGAATTGAAACAATTCATAGTGTAATTATACTTAATAACTTATTATCCAAAAGAACTTAACGTAGACTTTAAAGTCACCGTTGTCGAAATTTTAGCTAAACTTTTTTTGATTAGAGCATTAGTTTGTAAATGTAAAAAAAATTTAAATTTTTATTTTGTTTTATTTAATTTACTCACTTAAAAAAAATTTATTTTTGTAAATAAGTGATTTTTTTTTGTATTTAAAACAAGCACTACTGTTTTGCAATAAATCCCGCTTATCCAGATTATGCCCACCTACACGTATAATTGAAGAATTTTTTATTATTTTTTATATTTTTTTGTTGTTGTTTTGTTTGAATACGTAATTTTGTTTTGCACTTAATCGCATAAAAATTTATGGTTAACAATTTACTCCACAACTGCGACGACCTTAACGGAAGTCATTCGTTTCCAAAAAAAAAATTCTTTACAAATACACACGCCATTACTACTGCGAAAAAATAAAATTGCTAATATGAAAAATTAATAATAACTAAAAAACATACCATACAAACTTGCAATAATAGAAAATCTGTGGAAAAAACATCTTAAAAATGTTGATGGGAAAGCAAGAAGGACACGCGCTTAGCGCTAATTAGCCTCACGGGCAAGTAGCAGCAGCAGGCATTACTCAAAAATTCTCAAAAATAAATTGTAACGAATAATTTTTCTAGAGTTTGTTAGGCAAAAGTAAACTAAAGGCAACCACAGCAAAATACTTACACACTTTCAATGAGCCCAAAGAGTGAGAGCATTTATAATGGTGCGGTTCAAGTCAAGTCAGTTATAGAAAACCGTCTTTGGTTGGCTGCCAAAGTTAACACACGAGACAAAAACGTTTGTGCTATGCTGTTTGTGTTTTGTTATATTATGTGCGGCCTTAGCCAAAAAAAAAAAAGGAAGGCCACAAGCATTTTGGTGACAAACTTTTTTTTAAATATAAACGTGTATGCAACGCATAATTAGGCTGCTTAAGGTACAAAAACTCGTTTTTCAAAAACAGCAACAGTCCTGTTAGACACAAATGTGGTATTTTGGTAACAAATTGACTCATCTTGGGATTTGTATTGCACTTCCTTTGAATTCATTTGTAACGACTCAGAAAAAAAAAATAATAAAACCAACATTTTTAAAATTTTATTTAAAAAAAATTCACATTTGTATTTAGCGGCTTTTGGGATATTGTTGTTATTACGGCAAATTAATTTTACCTTAAGGACAACATGAAGAGCATTTACAAGTTTTTGTGCATATTTTTTTAATAAGTCTCTTTTTTAAAATTGTTGGGTTGCCAATAAATTAACAAAACTAAACCAAAAAAAGATTTATTTTTATAATAAAAAGATTTCTATCAACGAAATTAATTTGAATTGAATTTATTCAAATTAACATTTTCATTACTCAAAGAAAAGACTATTAAAAAAATTTGTATAAAAAATCTTTCATAATAACAGCTTCATATAAAAAACAAATATAAATTGATAGTCGAGCTTTTAATTATGGGCCTGTTCACGTAAATGCGAGCGATAGCTTTTGTCCAGCGTTGCCAGCAGCTAGAAAAAATAAGCTATATTTCCCTAAATAATAATATTCAAAATATTCTTAAATCTGTATTTCATCAAGAATCTCAATTATAATTCTTATAAAAAAACTAAAAAAAATATGAAATATCAAAAACTAAAGAAAATAATATCGTTTTCCACATGGCCTTAAATACTTATAGGCGAATTCAATTATTTTTCAAATTCAATGTTAAAGATTATATTAAAAATTTTTTTTATTAATAATTTATTTTTCGATAACTAATTACTAAATGGAACAACTAATTAATTAATTAGGAATAATTCTCTACTTATGAAGTTATCTTCGTTTCAACAATTTCTCGAAAATATTATTTTAGCTTTGTTGGTTTCAGACTCAGTTTGTTTATGTATGATTTGTTTTAAATTTTTCAAAAAAGGCTATACAACAATAAAAGAGGCGAGAAAATTATAAAGGGTTAATTAAAAACTTTTAAGGCTAAAAGCGAGAAAATAAGGCTAAAATGGCAACGCTGATTACATAAATAAACGCTTTTATTAGAATTTTCTTTTTGCGAAAAGTGCGAAATAAATTTTTGAAATTTTTTCAAAAAAAGCAAAGTGGGTAGTCCATGGTTTTTTTGGCGAAAAATATTTTTTCGCACTATCTGCAAAAAACAAAATTCGAACTAAAGCCAATATGGTACTCTATTCAACGCGATAGAAATAAAGTTGATTTCATGAAAAGTAAGCCAGTTATGACCAAAAAGGCAAGCAGTTCTACTACTACTCTCTTTCACTGGTCAACAAAATTTTGTAACAAGAAAGGTACTTACCAATTTGGAATTACCTAAATACCCTCATTTTATCACCGCATTTATTTTGATTCCATCAGTTCTAGTTTTCGTGTTACAGCTACTACCCGTAAAATTTAAAATTAACCATTTTTGTTCCACTTTTATTTATGTGAATAGTATAGTGTTTTTTTCTATTTATTGAGTTAAGCGACTGTTAAATAATGTCAAGAAAGTGCAAAAATAATCCTGACAGGTTTTGTTATATTTGCGGTAACATTACTTTTAAAACTCAGCGAAGGAATTTGAGACCATTAGTGACTAAGCTATATGAACAGTATTTTGGCTTTGCCGTCGGACAGCAAGACAAAGCGTGGGTTCCACACATCTGCTGTGTTACATGTATTTATCTTCTTACTGAATGGGCGAGGAGATCTCAATCTATGCCATTTGCAATCCCCGTAATTTGGACAGAACCAACGAATCACTCATCTGATTGTTATTTTTGTGTTACTGATACGAAAGGTTTCACAATTAAAACAAAAAATAAAATAACATATCCTGACCTGCCATTTGCTAAAAGACCGATCCCTCATAGTGAGGAACTACCTGTACCAGAACCACCAGAAAGTTATGGACAGGAGTGGTGACGGCTTTTTATATTTGAAGGAAAAGTTTCCTAAATTGAGTGAGGCAAAAATTAAAGAGGGCATATTTGTTGCCCCCCAAATCAGACAATTGATGAAAGACGACATATTTAAAGAAAAACTCAGTGATTTGGAAAAATCTGCTTGGGAATATTTCATGAAAGTAACTTTCAATTTTCTAGGAAATCACCGATCAAATGACTATAAAACTATTGTCGCGGAGCTGCTATCTGCTTATAAGGCTTTGGGTTGTAATATGTCAGTGAAAATACACTTCCTTCATTCACATTTAGACTTTTTTCCTGAAAATTTGGGCGCCGTCAGCGATGAACATGGTGAAAGATTCCACCAAGACATTTCCACCATTGAAAAACGATACCAGGGCAAGTGGAGTCCACGTATGCTAGCGCATTACTGTTGGACATTACAACGAGATGTACCTGAAGCAAAATACAACAGAAAATCATAAAATTTTATTTAAATTAATACTGTAACATAATAAAATATCTTACTTTTATTAACAAAATCTCGAATTTTCTAAATTTATATAACATCTAATTACAAAAAAACTATTCGTATTGGAAGCATTCTAATTTTGATTATATTATCCATATCCTTGTCCTAAACATAGCAAGCCAAAAGTTTTCATGTTACACACAAAAAGTTTTTATTTTGTCGACCAGTGTTTCCAGCAACTTTTGAATAGAACTGGTTACCTTTTCGGTCATAACTTGCTAAGTTTTCCAGACATCAACTTGATTTTTTTTTGCGTTGGATAGCTAATCGCATTGGCTTAAATTATAAAGTTTTTTTCTTGTGGATAGTGCAAGAAAATTTTTTCTATCATTTTTTCAAAAAAAGCAAAGGGGGTAGTCCATGGTTTTATTTGGCATAAAATATTTTTTTCCCACTATCTGCAAAAAGCAAAACTTAAATTAAAGCTAATCTGGTTCTCTATTAAATGCAATAGAAAGCAAGTCGATATCTAGAAAAGTTAGCAAGTTACAACCAAAAAGGTAAGTAGTTCTACTACTGCCTATTTCCGGCCACTTTTTAGTAGAAATATTTACGTTTTTGGTCATAACTTGAAAAGTTTTCAATATATCGACTTGATTTCTTTTGCGTTGGATAGCTAACCGTATTGGCCTTAATTAAAAATTTTTTTTAATGGAGAGTGCAAGAAAATTTTTTTATCATTTTTTTAAAAAAACGCAAAGGGGGTAGTCCATTGTTTTTTTTTTGGCGAACAATATTTTATTTCCACTATCTTCAAAAAACCAAATTTAAGTTAAAGCCAATACGGTTCTCTATTCAACGCAGTAGAAATCAAGTCGATATCTAGAAAAGTAAGCAAGTTACAACCAAAAAGGTAAGTAGTTCTACTACTGCCTATTTCCGGCCACTTTTAAGTAGAACTATTTACGTTTTTGGTCATAACTTGAAAAGTTTTCAATATATCGACTTGATTTCTTTTGCGTTGGATAGCTAACCGTATTGGCCTTCACTACAAATTTTTTTTAATGGATAGTGCAAGAAAATTTTTTTATCATTTTTTAAAAAAAACGCAAAGGGGGTAGTCCATTGTTTTTTTTTTTGGCGAAAAATATTTTATTTCCACTATCTTCAAAAAACCTCATTTGAGTTAAAGCCAATACGGTTCTCTATTCAACGCAGTAGAAATCAAGTCGATATCTAGAAAAGTAAGCAAGTTACAACCAAAAAGGTAAGTAGTTTTACTACTGCCTATTTCCGGCCACTTTTAAGTAGAACTGTTTACGTTTTTGGTCATAACTTGAAAAGTTTTCAATATATCGACTTGATTTCTTTTGCGTTGGATAGCTAACCGTATTGGCCTTAACTACAAATTTTTTTTAATGGATAGTGCAAGAAAATTTTTTTATCATTTTTTTAAAAAAAAGCAAAGGGGGTAGTCCATGGTTTTTTTTTTGGCGAAAAATATTTTATTTCCACTATCTTCAAAAAACCTCATTTGAGTTAAAGCCAATACGGTTCTCTATTCAACGCAGTAGAAATCAAGTCGATATCTAGAAAAGTAAGCAAGTTACAACCAAAAAGGTAAGTAGTTTTACTACTGCCTATTTCCGGCCACTTTTAAGTAGAACTGTTTACGTTTTTGGTCATAACTTGAAAAGTTTTCAATATATCGACTTGATTTCTTTTGCGTTGGATAGCTAACCGTATTGGCCTTAACTACAAATTTTTTTTAATGGATAGTGCAAAAAATTTTTTTACCATTTTTTAAAAAAAAAGCAAAGGGGGTAGTCCATGGTTTTTTTTTGGCGAAAAATATTTATTTCCACTATCTTCAAAAAACCACATTTGAGTTAAAGCCAATACGGTTCTCTATTCAACGCAGTAGAAATCAAGTCGATATCTAGAAAAGTAAGCAAGTTACAACCAAAAAGGTAAGTAGTTCTACTACTGCCTATTTCCGGCCACTTTTAAGTAGAACTATTTACGTTTTTGGTCATAACTTGAAAAGTTTTCAATATATCGACTTGATTTCTTTAGCGTTGGATAGCTAACCGTATTGGCCTTAATTACAAAATTTTTTTTAATGGATAGTGCAAAAAAATTTTTTTATCATTTTTTTAAAAAAACGCAAAGGGGGTGGTAGTCCATTGTTTTTTTTTTGGCGAAAAATATTTTATTTCCACTATCTTCAAAAAACCAAATTTAAGTTAAAGCCAATACGGTTCTCTATTCAACGCAGTAGAAATCAAGTCGATATCTAGAAAAGTAAGCAAGTTACAACCAAAAAGGTAAGTAGTTCTACTACTGCCTATTTCCGGCCACTTTTAAGTAGAACTGTTTACGTTTTTGGTCATAACTTGAAAAGTTTTCAATATATCGACTTGATTTCTTTTGCGTTGGATAGCTAACCGTATTGGCCTTAACTACAATTTTTTTTTTAATAAATAGTGCAAGAAAATTTTTTTATCATTTTTTTAAAAAAAAGCAAAGGGGGTAGTCCATGGTTTTTTTTTGGCGAAAAATATTTTATTTCCACTATCTTCAAAAAACCAAATTTAAGTTAAAGCCAATACGGTTCTCTATTCAACGCAGTAGAAATCAAGTCGATATCTAGAAAAGTAAGCAAGTTACAACCAAAAAGGTAAGTAGTTCTACTACTGCCTATTTCCGGCCACTTTTAAGTAGAACTATTTACGTTTTTGGTCATAACTTGAAAAGTTTTAAATATATCGACTTGATTTCTTTTGCGTTGGATAGCTAACCGTATTGGCCTTAACTACAAATTTTTTTTTAATAAATAGTGCAAGAAAATTTTTTTATCATTTTTTTAAAAAAACGCAAAGGGGGTAGTCCATTGTTTTTTTTTTGGCGAAAAATATTTTATTTCCACTATCTTCAAAAAACTAAATTTGAGTTAAAGCCAATACGGTTCTCTATTCAAAGCAGTAGAAATCAAGTCGATATCTAGAAAAGTAAGCAAGTTACAACCAAAAAGGTAAGTAGTTCTACTACTGCCTATTTCCGGCCACATTTTAGTAGAACTATTTACGTTTTTGGTCATAACTTGAAAAGTTTGCAATATATCGACTTGATTTCTTTTGCGTTGGATAGCTAACCGTAACCGTATTGGCCTTAACTACAAATTTTTTTTAATGGATAGTGCAAGAAAATTTTTTTATCATTTTTTTAAAAAAACGCAAAGGGGGTAGTCCATTGTTTTTTTTTTTTTTGGCGAAAAATATTTTATTTCCACTATCTTCAAAAAACCAAATTTGAGTTAAAGCCAATACGGTTCTCTATTCAACGCAGTAGAAATCAAGTCGATATCTAGAAAAGTAAGCAAGTTACAACCAAAAAGGTAAGTAGTTCTACTACTGCCTATTTCCGGCCACTTTTAAGTAGAACTATTTACGTTTTTGGTCATAACTTGAAAAGTTTTCAATATATCGACTTGATTTCTTTTGCGTTGGATAGCTAACCGTATTGGCCTTAACTACAAATTTTTTTTAATGGATAGTGCAAGAAAATTTTTTTATCATTTTTTTAAAAAAACGCAAAGGGGGTAGTCCATTGTTTTTTTTTTGGCGAAAAATATTTTATTTCCACTATCTTCAAAAAACCACATTTGAGTTAAAGCCAATACGGTTCTCTATTCAACGCAGTAGAAATCAAGTCGATATCTAGAAAAGTAAGCAAGTTACAACCAAAAAGGTAAGTAGTTCTACTACTGCCTATTTCCGGCCACTTTTAAGTAGAACTATTTACGTTTTTGGTCATAACTTGAAAAGTTTTCAATATATCGACTGATTTCTTTTGCGTTGGATAGTTAACCGTATTGGCCTTAACTACAAATTTTTTTAATGGATAGTGCAAGAAAATTTTTTATCATTTTTTAAAAAAACGCAAAGGGGGTAGTCCATTGTTTTTTTTTGGCGAAAAATATTTTATTTCCACTATCTTCAAAAAACCACATTTGAGTTAAAGCAATACGGTTTTCTATTCAACGCAGTAGAAATCAAGTCGATATCTAGAAAAGTAAGCAAGTTACAACCAAAAAGGTAAGTAGTTCTACTACTGCCTATTTCCGGCCACTTTTAAGTAGAACTATTTACGTTTTTGGTCATAACTTGAAAAGTTTTCAATATATCGACTTGATTTCTTTTGCGTTGGATAGCTAACCGTATTGGCCTTAACTACAAATTTTTTTTAATGGATAGTGCAGAAAATTTTTTATCATTTTTTTAAAAACGCAAAGGGGGTAGTCCATTGTTTTTTTTTTTGGCGAAAAATATTTTATTTCCACTATCTTCAAAAAACCAAATTTGAGTTAAAGCCAATACGGTTCTCTATTCAACGCAGTAGAAATCAAGTCGATATCTAGAAAAGTAAGCAAGTTACAACCAAAAAGGTAAGTAGTTCTACTACTGCCTATTTCCGGCCACTTTTAAGTAGAACTATTTACGTTTTTGGTCATAACTTGAAAAGTTTTCAATATATCGACTTGATTTCTTTTGCGTTGGATAGTTAACCGTATTGGCCTTAACTACAAATTTTTTTTAATGGATAGTGCAAGAAAATTTTTTATCATTTTTTTAAAAAAACGCAAAGGGGGTAGTCCATTGTTTTTTTTTTTGGCGAAAAATATTTTATTTCCACTATCTTCAAAAACCAAATTTGAGTTAAAGCCAATACGGTTTTCTATTCAACGCAGTAGAAATCAAGTCGATATCTAGAAAAGTAAGCAAGTTACAACCAAAAAGGTAAGTAGTTCTACTACTGCCTATTTCCGGCCACTTTTAAGTAGAACTATTTACGTTTTTGGTCATAACTTGAAAAGTTTTCAATATATCGACTTGATTTCTTTTGCGTTGGATAGCTAACCGTATTGGCCTTAACTACAAATTTTTTTTAATGGATAGTGCAAGAAAATTTTTTTATCATTTTTTTAAAAAACGCAAAGGGGGTAGTCCATTGTTTTTTTTTTGGCGAAAAATATTTTATTTCCACTATCTTCAAAAAACCAAATTTGAGTTAAAGCCAATACGGTTCTCTATTCAACGCAGTAGAAATCAAGTCGATATCTAGAAAAGTAAGCAAGTTACAACCAAAAAGGTAAGTAGTTCTACTACTGCCTATTTCCGGCCACTTTTAAGTAGAACTATTTACGTTTTTGGTCATAACTTGAAAAGTTTTCAATATATCGACTTGATTTCTTTTGCGTTGGATAGCTAACCGTATTGGCCTTAACTACAAATTTTTTTTAATGGATAGTGCAGGAAAATTTTTTTATCATTTTTTTAAAAAACGCAAAGGGGGTAGTCCATTGTTTTTTTTTTGGCGAAAAATATTTTATTTCCACTATCTTCAAAAAACCAAATTTGAGTTAAAGCCAATACGGTTCTCTATTCAACGCAGTAGAAATCAAGTCGATATCTAGAAAAGTAAGCAAGTTACAACCAAAAAGGTAAGTAGTTCTACTACTGCCTATTTCCGGCCACTTTTAAGTAGAACTATTTACGTTTTTGGTCATAACTTGAAAAGTTTTCAATATATCGACTTGATTTCTTTTGCGTTGGATAGTTAACCGTATTGGCCTTAACTACAAATTTTTTTTAATGGATAGTGCAAGAAAATTTTTTATCATTTTTTTAAAAAAACGCAAAGGGGGTAGTCCATTGTTTTTTTTTTTGGCGAAAAATATTTTATTTCCACTATCTTCAAAAAACCAAATTTGAGTTAAAGCCAATACGGTTTTCTATTCAACGCAGTAGAAATCAAGTCGATATCTAGAAAAGTAAGCAAGTTACAACCAAAAAGGTAAGTAGTTCTACTACTGCCTATTTCCGGCCACTTTTAAGTAGAACTATTTACGTTTTTGGTCATAACTTGAAAAGTTTTCAATATATCGACTTGATTTCTTTTGCGTTGGATAGCTAACCGTATTGGCCTTAACTACAAATTTTTTTTAATGGATAGTGCAAGAAAATTTTTTTATCATTTTTTTAAAAAACGCAAAGGGGGTAGTCCATTGTTTTTTTTTTGGCGAAAAATATTTTATTTCCACTATCTTCAAAAAACCAAATTTGAGTTAAAGCCAATACGGTTCTCTATTCAACGCAGTAGAAATCAAGTCGATATCTAGAAAAGTAAGCAAGTTACAACCAAAAAGGTAAGTAGTTCTACTACTGCCTATTTCCGGCCACTTTTAAGTAGAACTATTTACGTTTTTGGTCATAACTTGAAAAGTTTTCAATATATCGACTTGATTTCTTTTGCGTTAGATAGCTAACCGTATTGGCCTTAACTACAAATTTTTTTTAATGGATAGTGCAAGAAAATTTTTTTATCATTTTTTTAAAAAACGCAAAGGGGGTAGTCCATTGTTTTTTTTTTTTTTGGCGAAAAATATTTTATTTCCACTATCTTCAAAAAACCACATTTGAGTTAAAGCCAATACGGTTCTCTATTCAACGCAGTAGAAATCAAGTCGATATCTAGAAAAGTAAGCAAGTTACAACCAAAAAGGTAAGTAGTTCTACTACTGCCTATTTCCGGCCACTTTTAAGTAGAACTATTTACGTTTTTGGTCATAACTTGAAAAGTTTTCAATATGTCGACTTGATTTCTTTTGCGTTGGATAGCTAACCGTATTGGCCTTAACTACAAATTTTTTTTAATGGATAGTGCAGGAAAATTTTTTTATCATTTTTTTAAAAAACGCAAAGGGGGTAGTCCATTGTTTTTTTTTTGGCGAAAAATATTTTATTTCCACTATCTTCAAAAAACCAAATTTGAGTTAAAGCCAATACGGTTCTCTATTCAACGCAGTAGAAATCAAGTCGATATCTAGAAAAGTAAGCAAGTTACAACCAAAAAGGTAAGTAGTTCTACTACTGCCTATTTCCGGCCACTTTTAAGTAGAACTATTTACGTTTTTGGTCATAACTTGAAAAGTTTTCAATATATCGACTTGATTTCTTTTGCGTTGGATAGTTAACCGTATTGGCCTTAACTACAAATTTTTTTTAATGGATAGTGCAAGAAAATTTTTTATCATTTTTTTAAAAAAACGCAAAGGGGGTAGTCCATTGTTTTTTTTTTTGGCGAAAAATATTTTATTTCCACTATCTTCAAAAAACCACATTTGAGTTAAAGCCAATACGGTTTTCTATTCAACGCAGTAGAAATCAAGTCGATATCTAGAAAAGTAAGCAAGTTACAACCAAAAAGGTAAGTAGTTCTACTACTGCCTATTTCCGGCCACTTTTAAGTAGAACTATTTACGTTTTTGGTCATAACTTGAAAAGTTTTCAATATATCGACTTGATTTCTTTTGCGTTGGATAGCTAACCGTATTGGCCTTAACTACAAATTTTTTTTAATGGATAGTGCAGGAAAATTTTTTTATCATTTTTTTAAAAAACGCAAAGGGGGTAGTCCATTGTTTTTTTTTTGGCGAAAAATATTTTATTTCCACTATCTTCAAAAAACCAAATTTGAGTTAAAGCCAATACGGTTCTCTATTCAACGCAGTAGAAATCAAGTCGATATCTAGAAAAGTAAGCAAGTTACAACCAAAAAGGTAAGTAGTTCTACTACTGCCTATTTCCGGCCACTTTTAAGTAGAACTATTTACGTTTTTGGTCATAACTTGAAAAGTTTTCAATATATCGACTTGATTTCTTTTGCGTTGGATAGCTAACCGTATTGGCCTTAACTACAAATTTTTTTTAATGGATAGTGCAAGAAAATTTTTTTATCATTTTTTTAAAAAAACGCAAAGGGGGTAGTCCATTGTTTTTTTTTTTTTTGGCGAAAAATATTTTATTTCCACTATCTTCAAAAAACCACATTTGAGTTAAAGCCAATACGGTTCTCTATTCAACGCAGTAGAAATCAAGTCGATATCTAGAAAAGTAAGCAAGTTACAACCAAAAAGGTAAGTAGTTCTACTACTGCCTATTTCCGGCCACTTTTAAGTAGAACTATTTACGTTTTTGGTCATAACTTGAAAAGTTTTCAATATGTCGACTTGATTTCTTTTGCGTTGGATAGCTAACCGTATTGGCCTTAACTACAAATTTTTTTTAATGGATAGTGCAAGAAAATTTTTTTTATCATTTTTTTAAAAAAACGCAAAGGGGGTAGTCCATTGTTTTTTTTTTTTTGGCGAAAAATATTTTATTTCCACTATCTTCAAAAAACCAAATTTGAGTTAAAGCCAATACGGTTCTCTATTCAACGCAGTAGAAATCAAGTCGATATCTAGAAAAGTAAGCAAGTTACAACCAAAAAGGTAAGTAGTTCTACTACTGCCTATTTCCGGCCACTTTTAAGTAGAACTATTTACGTTTTTGGTCATAACTTGAAAAGTTTTCAATATATCGACTTGATTTCTTTTGCGTTGGATAGTTAACCGTATTGGCCTTAACTACAAATTTTTTTTAATGGATAGTGCAAAAAAATTTTTTATCATTTTTTTAAAAAAACGCAAAGGGGGTAGTCCATTGTTTTTTTTTTTGGCGAAAAATATTTTATTTCCACTATCTTCAAAAAACCACATTTGAGTTAAAGCCAATACGGTTTTCTATTCAACGCAGTAGAAATCAAGTCGATATCTAGAAAAGTAAGCAAGTTACAACCAAAAAGGTAAGTAGTTCTACTACTGCCTATTTCCGGCCACTTTTAAGTAGAACTATTTACGTTTTTGGTCATAACTTGAAAAGTTTTCAATATATCGACTTGATTTCTTTTGCGTTGGATAGCTAACCGTATTGGCCTTAACTACAAATTTTTTTTAATGGATAGTGCAGGAAAATTTTTTTATCATTTTTTTAAAAAACGCAAAGGGGGTAGTCCATTGTTTTTTTTTTGGCGAAAAATATTTTATTTCCACTATCTTCAAAAAACCAAATTTGAGTTAAAGCCAATACGGTTCTCTATTCAACGCAGTAGAAATCAAGTCGATATCTAGAAAAGTAAGCAAGTTACAACCAAAAAGGTAAGTAGTTCTACTACTGCCTATTTCCGGCCACTTTTAAGTAGAACTATTTACGTTTTTGGTCATAACTTGAAAAGTTTTCAATATATCGACTTGATTTCTTTTGCGTTGGATAGCTAACCGTATTGGCCTTAACTACAAATTTTTTTTAATGGATAGTGCAAGAAAATTTTTTTATCATTTTTTTAAAAAAACGCAAAGGGGGTAGTCCATTGTTTTTTTTTTTTTGGCGAAAAATATTTTATTTCCACTATCTTCAAAAAACCACATTTGAGTTAAAGCCAATACGGTTCTCTATTCAACGCAGTAGAAATCAAGTCGATATCTAGAAAAGTAAGCAAGTTACAACCAAAAAGGTAAGTAGTTCTACTACTGCCTATTTCCGGCCACTTTTAAGTAGAACTATTTACGTTTTTGGTCATAACTTGAAAAGTTTTCAATATATCGACTTGATTTCTTTTTCGTTGGATAGCTAACCGTATTGGCCTTAACTACAAATTTTTTTTAATGGATAGTGCAAGAAAATTTTTTTATCATTTTTTTAAAAAAACGCAAAGGGGGTAGTCCATTGTTTTTTTTTTTGGCGAAAAATATTTTATTTCCACTATCTTCAAAAAACCACATTTGAGTTAAAGCCAATACGGTTCTCTATTCAACGCAGTAGAAATCAAGTCGATATCTAGAAAAGTAAGCAAGTTACAACCAAAAAGGTAAGTAGTTCTACTACTGCCTATTTCCGGCCACTTTTAAGTAGAACTATTTACGTTTTTGGTCATAACTTGAAAAGTTTTCAATATGTCGACTTGATTTCTTTTGCGTTGGATAGCTAACCGTATTGGCCTTAACTACAAATTTTTTTTAATGGATAGTGCAAGAAAATTTTTTTATCATTTTTTTAAAAAAACGCAAAGGGGGTAGTCCATTGTTTTTTTTTTTTGGCGAAAAATATTTTATTTCCACTATCTTCAAAAAACCAAATTTGAGTTAAAGCCAATACGGTTCTCTATTCAACGCAGTAGAAATCAAGTCGATATCTAGAAAAGTAAGCAAGTTACAACCAAAAAGGTAAGTAGCTCTACTACTGCCTATTTCCGGCCACTTTTAAGTAGAACTATTTACGTTTTTGGTCATAACTTGAAAAGTTTTCAATATATCGACTTGATTTCTTTTGCGTTGGATAGCTAACCGTATTGGCCTTAACTACAAATTTTTTTTAATGGATAGTGCAGGAAAATTTTTTTATCATTTTTTTAAAAAACGCAAAGGGGGTAGTCCATTGTTTTTTTTTTGGCGAAAAATATTTTATTTCCACTATCTTCAAAAAACCACATTTGAGTTAAAGCCAATACGGTTCTCTATTCAACGCAGTAGAAATCAAGTCGATATCTAGAAAAGTAAGCAAGTTACAACCAAAAAGGTAAGTAGTTCTACTACTGCCTATTTCCGGCCACTTTTAAGTAGAACTATTTACGTTTTTGGTCATAACTTGAAAAGTTTTCAATATATCGACTTGATTTCTTTTGCGTTGGATAGCTAACCGTATTGGCCTTAACTACAAATTTTTTTTAATGGATAGTGCAAGAAAATTTTTTTATCATTTTTTTAAAAAAACGCAAAGGGGGTAGTCCATTGTTTTTTTTTTTTTTGGCGAAAAATATTTTATATCCACTATCTTCAAAAAACCACATTTGAGTTAAAGCCAATACGGTTCTCTATTCAACGCAGTAGAAATCAAGTCGATATCTAGAAAAGTAAGCAAGTTACAACCAAAAAGGTAAGTAGTTCTACTACTGCCTATTTCCGGCCACTTTTAAGTAGAACTATTTACGTTTTTGGTCATAACTTGAAAAGTTTTCAATATATCGACTTGATTTCTTTTGCGTTGGATAGCTAACCGTATTGGCCTTAACTACAAATTTTTTTTAATGGATAGTGCAAGAAAATTTTTTTATCATTTTTTTAAAAAAACGCAAAGGGGGTAGTCCATTGTTTTTTTTTTTTTTGGCGAAAAATATTTTATTTCCACTATCTTCAAAAAACCACATTTGAGTTAAAGCCAATACGGTTCTCTATTCAACGCAGTAGAAATCAAGTCGATATCTAGAAAAGTAAGCAAGTTACAACCAAAAAGGTAAGTAGTTCTACTACTGCCTATTTCCGGCCACTTTTAAGTAGAACTATTTACGTTTTTGGTCATAACTTGAAAAGTTTTCAATATATCGACTTGATTTCTTTTGCGTTGGATAGCTAACCGTATTGGCCTTAACTACAAATTTTTTTTAATGGATAGTGCAAGAAAATTTTTTTATCATTTTTTTAAAAAAACGCAAAGGGGGTAGTCCATTGTTTTTTTTTTTTTGGCGAAAAATATTTTATTTCCACTATCTTCAAAAAACCACATTTGAGTAAAAGCCAATACGGTTCTCTATTCAACGCAGTAGAAATCAAGTCGATATCTAGAAAAGTAAGCAAGTTACAACCAAAAAGGTAAGTAGTTCTACTACTGCCTATTTCCGGCCACTTTTAAGTAGAACTATTTACGTTTTTGGTCATAACTTGAAAAGTTTTCAATATATCGACTTGATTTCTTTTGCGTTGGATAGCTAACCGTATTGGCCTTAACTACAAATTTTTTTTAATGGATAGTGCAAGAAAATTTTTTTATCATTTTTTTAAAAAAACGCAAAGGGGGTAGTCCATTGTTTTTTTTTTTTTTGGCGAAAAATATTTTATTTCCACTATCTTCAAAAAACCACATTTGAGTTAAAGCCAATACGGTTCTCTATTCAACGCAGTAGAAATCAAGTCGATATCTAGAAAAGTAAGCAAGTTACAACCAAAAAGGTAAGTAGTTCTACTACTGCCTATTTCCGGCCACTTTTAAGTAGAACTATTTACGTTTTTGGTCATAACTTGAAAAGTTTTCAATATAGCGACTTGATTTCTTATGCGTTGGATAGCTAACCGTATTAGCCTTAATTAAACATTTTTTTTTAATGGATAGTGCAAGAAATTTTTTTTATCATTTTTAAAAAAAAACGCAAAGGGGGTAGTCCATTGTTTTTTTTTGGCGAAAAATATTTTATTTCCACTATCTTCAAAAAACCAAATTTGAGTTAAAGCCAATACGGTTCTCTATTCAACGCAGTAGAAATCAAGTCGATATCTAGAAAAGTAAGCAAGTTACAACCAAAAAGGTAAGTAGTTCTACAACTGCCTATTTCCGGCCACTTTTAAGTAGAACTATTTACGTTTTTGGTCATAACTTGAAAAGTTTCCAATATATCGACTTGATTTCTTTTGCGTTGGATAGCTAACCGTATTGGCCTTAACTACAAATTTTTTTTAATGGATAGTGCAAGAAAATTTTTTTATCATTTTTTTAAAAAAACGCAAAGGGGGTAGTCCATTGTTTTTTTTTTTGGCGAAAAATATTTTATTTCCACTATCTTCAAAAAACCAAATTTGAGTTAAAGCCAATACGGTTCTCTATTCAACGCAGTAGAAATCAAGTCGATATCTAGAAAAGTAAGCAAGTTACAACCAAAAAGGTAAGTAGTTCTACTACTGCCTATTTCCGGCCACTTTTAAGTAGAACTATTTACGTTTTTGGTCATAACTTGAAAAGTTTTCAATATATCGACTTGATTTCTTTTGCGTTGGATAGCTAACCGTATTGGCCTTAACTACAAATTTTTTTTAATGGATAGTGCAAGAAAATTTTTTTATCATTTTTTTAAAAAAACGCAAAGGGGGTAGTCCATTGTTTTTTTTTTGGCGAAAAATATTTTATTTCCACTATCTTCAAAAAACCACATTTGAGTTAAAGCCAATACGGTTCTCTATTCAACGCAGTAGAAATCAAGTCGATATTTAGAAAAGTAAGCAAGTTACAACCAAAAAGGTAAGTAGTTCTACTACTGCCTATTTCCGGCCACTTTTAAGTAGAACTATTTACGTTTTTGGTCATAACTTGAAAAGTTTTCAATATAGCGACTTGATTTCTTATGCGTTGGATAGCTAACCGTATTAGCCTTAATTAAACATTTTTTTTTAATGGATAGTGCAAGAAATTTTTTTTATCATTTTAAAAAAAAAACGCAAAGGGGGTAGTCCATTGTTTTTTTTTGGCGAAAAATATTTTATTTCCACTATCTTCAAAAAACCAAATTTGAGTTAAAGCCAATACGGTTCTCTATTCAACGCAGTAGAAATCAAGTCGATATCTAGAAAAGTAAGCAAGTTACAACCAAAAAGGTAAGTAGTTCTACAACTGCCTATTTCCGGCCACTTTTAAGTAGAACTATTTACGTTTTTGGTCATAACTTGAAAAGTTTTCAATATATCGACTTGATTTCTTTTGCGTTGGATAGCTAACCGTATTGGCCTTAACTACAAATTTTTTTTAATGGATAGTGCAAGAAAATTTTTTTATCATTTTTTTAAAAAAACGCAAAGGGGGTAGTCCATTGTTTTTTTTTTTGGCGAAAAATATTTTATTTCCACTATCTTCAAAAAACCACATTTGAGTTAAAGCCAATACGGTTCTCTATTCAACGCAGTAGAAATCAAGTCGATATCTAGAAAAGTAAGCAAGTTACAACCAAAAAGGTAAGTAGTTCTACTACTGCCTATTTCCGGCCACTTTTAAGTAGAACTATTTACGTTTTTGGTCATAACTTGAAAAGTTTTCAATATATCGACTTGATTTCTTTTGCGTTGGATAGCTAACCGTATTGGCCTTAACTACAAATTTTTTTTAATGGATAGTGCAAGAAAATTTTTTTATCATTTTTTTAAAAAAACGCAAAGGGGGTAGTCCATTGTTTTTTTTTTGGCGAAAAATATTTTATTTCCACTATCTTCAAAAAACCACATTTGAGTTAAAGCCAATACGGTTCTCTATTCAACGCAGTAGAAATCAAGTCGATATTTAGAAAAGTAAGCAAGTTACAACCAAAAAGGTAAGTAGTTCTACTACTGCCGATTTCCGGCCACTTTTAAGTAGAACTATTTACGTTTTTGGTCATAACTTGAAAAGTTTTCAATATATCGACTTGATTTCTTTTGCGTTGGATAGCTAACCGTATTGGCCTTAACTACAAATTTTTTTTAATGGATAGTGCAAGAAAATTTTTTTATCATTTTTTTAAAAAAACGCAAAGGGGGTAGTCCATTGTTTTTTTTTTTTGGCGAAAAATATTTTATTTCCACTATCTTCAAAAAACCAAATTTGAGTTAAAGCCAATACGGTTCTCTATTCAACGCAGTAGAAATCAAGTCGATATCTAGAAAAGTAAGCAAGTTACAACCAAAAAGGTAAGTAGTTCTACTACTGCCTATTTCCGGCCACTTTTAAGTAGAACTATTTACGTTTTTGGTCATAACTTGAAAAGTTTTCAATATATCGACTTGATTTCTTTTGCGTTGGATAGCTAACCGTATTGGCCTTAACTACAAATTTTTTTTAATGGATAGTGCAAGAAAATTTTTTTATCATTTTTTTAAAAAAACGCAAAGGGGGTAGTCCATTGTTTTTTTTTTTGGCGAAAAATATTTTATTTGCACTATCTTCAAAAAACCAAATTTGAGTTAAAGCCAATACGGTTCTCTATTCAACGCAGTAGAAATCAAGTCGATATCTAGAAAAGTAAGCAAGTTACAACCAAAAAGGTAAGTAGTTCTACTACTGCCTATTTCCGGCCACTTTTAAGTAGAACTATTTACGTTTTTGGTCATAACTTGAAAAGTTTTCAATATATCGACTTGATTTCTTTTGCGTTGGATAGCTAACCGTATTGGCCTCAACTACAAATTTTTTTTAATGGATAGTGCAAGAAAATTTTTTTATCATTTTTTTAAAAAACGCAAAGGGGGTAGTCCATTGTTTTTTTTTTGGCGAAAAATATTTTATTTCCACTATCTTCAAAAAACCACATTTGAGTTAAAGCCAATACGGTTCTCTATTCAACGCAGTAGAAATCAAGTCGATATCTAGAAAAGTAAGCAAGTTACAACCAAAAAGGTAAGTAGTTCTACTACTGCCTATTTCCGGCCACTTTTAAGTAGAACTATTTACGTTTTTGGTCATAACTTGAAAAGTTTTCAATATATCGACTTGATTTCTTTTGCGTTGGATAGCTAACCGTATTGGCCTTAACTACAAATTTTTTTTAATGGATAGTGCAAGAAAATTTTTTTATCATTTTTTTAAAAAAACGCAAAGGGGGTAGTCCATTGTTTTTTTTTTTTTGGCGAAAAATATTTTATTTCCACTATCTTCAAAAAACCACATTTGAGTTAAAGCCTTTACGGTTCTTTATTCAACGCAGTAGAAATCAAGTCGATATCTAGAAAAGTAAGCAAGTTACAACCAAAAAGGTAAGTAGTTCTACTACTGCCTATTTCCGGCCACTTTTAAGTAGAACTATTTACGTTTTTGGTCATAACTTGAAAAGTTTTCAATATATCGACTTGATTTCTTTTGCGTTGGATAGCTAACCGTATTGGCCTTAACTACAAATTTTTTTTAATGGATAGTGCAAGAAAATTTTTTTATCATTTTTTTAAAAAAACGCAAAGGGGGTAGTCCATTGTTTTTTTTTTTGGCGAAAAATATTTTATTTCCACTATCTTCAAAAAACCACATTTGAGTTAAAGCCAATACGGTTCTCTATTCAACGCAGTAGAAATCAAGTCGATATCTAGAAAAGTAAGCAAGTTACAACCAAAAAGGTAAGTAGTTCTACTACTGCCTATTTCCGGCCACTTTTAAGTAGAACTATTTACGTTTTTGGTCATAACTTGAAAAGTTTTCAATATATCGACTTGATTTCTTTTGCGTTGGATAGCTAACCGTATTGGCCTTAACTACAAATTTTTTTTAATGGATAGTGCAAGAAAATTTTTTTATCATTTTTTTAAAAAAACGCAAAGGGGGTAGTCCATTGTTTTTTTTTTGGCGAAAAATATTTTATTTCCACTATCTTCAAAAAACCACATTTGAGTTAAAGCCAATACGGTTCTCTATTCAACGCAGTAGAAATCAAGTCGATATCTAGAAAAGTAAGCAAGTTACAACCAAAAAGGTAAGTAGTTCTACTACTGCCTATTTCCGGCCACTTTTAAGTAGAACTATTTACGTTTTTGGTCATAACTTGAAAAGTTTTCAATATATCGACTTGATTTCTTTTGCGTTGGATAGCTAACCGTATTGGCCTTAAGTACAAATTTTTTTTAATGGATAGTGCAAGAAAATTTTTTTATCATTTTTTTAAAAAAACGCAAAGGGGGTAGTCCATTGTTTTTTTTTTTGGCGAAAAATATTTTATTTCCACTATCTTCAAAAAACCACATTTGAGTTAAAGCCAATACGGTTCTCTATTCAACGCAGTAGAAATCAAGTCGATATCTAGAAAAGTAAGCAAGTTACAACCAAAAAGGTAAGTAGTTCTACTACTGCCTATTTCCGGCCACTTTTAAGTAGAACTATTTACGTTTTTGGTCATAACTTGAAAAGTTTTCAATATATCGACTTGATTTCTTTTGCGTTGGATAGCTAACCGTATTGGCCTCAACTACAAATTTTTTTTAATGGATAGTGCAAGAAAATTTTTTTATCATTTTTTTAAAAAACGCAAAGGGGGTAGTCCATTGTTTTTTTTTTGGCGAAAAATATTTTATTTCCACTATCTTCAAAAAACCACATTTGAGTTAAAGCCAATACGGTTCTCTATTCAACGCAGTAGAAATCAAGTCGATATCTAGAAAAGTAAGCAAGTTACAACCAAAAAGGTAAGTAGTTCTACTACTGCCTATTTCCGGCCACTTTTAAGTAGAACTATTTACGTTTTTGGTCATAACTTGAAAAGTTTTCAATATATCGACTTGATTTCTTTTGCGTTGGATAGCTAACCGTATTGGCCTTAACTACAAATTTTTTTTAATGGATAGTGCAAGAAAATTTTTTATCATTTTTTTAAAAAAACGCAAAGGGGGTAGTCCATTGTTTTCTAGTTCTACTACTGCCTATTTCCGGCCACTTTTAAGTAGAACTATTTACGTTTTTGGTCATAACTTGAAAAGTTTTCAATATATCGACTTGATTTCTTTTGCGTTGGATAGCTAACCGTATTGGCCTCAACTACAAATTTTTTTTAATGGATAGTGCAAGAAAATTTTTTTATCATTTTTTTAAAAAACGCAAAGGGGGTAGTCCATTGTTTTTTTTTTTGCGAAAAATATTTTATTTCCACTATCTTCAAAAAACCACATTTGAGTTAAAGCCAATACGGTTCTCTATTCAACGCAGTAGAAATCAAGTCGATATCTAGAAAAGTAAGCAAGTTACAACCAAAAAGGTAAGTAGTTCTACTACTGCCTATTTCCGGCCACTTTTAAGTAGAACTATTTACGTTTTTGGTCATAACTTGAAAAGTTTTCAATATATCGACTTGATTTCTTTTGCGTTGGATAGCTAACCGTATTGGCCTTAACTACAAATTTTTTTTAATGGATAGTGCAAGAAAATTTTTTTATCATTTTTTTAAAAAAACGCAAAGGGGGTAGTCCATTGTTTTTTTTTTTGGCGAAAAATATTTTATTTCCACTATCTTCAAAAAACCACATTTGAGTTAAAGCCAATACGGTTCTCTATTCAACGCAGTAGAAATCAAGTCGATATCTAGAAAAGTAAGCAAGTTACAACCAAAAAGGTAAGTAGTTCTACTACTGCCTATTTCCGGCCACTTTTAAGTAGAACTATTTACGTTTTTGGTCATAACTTGAAAAGTTTTCAATATATCGACTTGATTTCTTTTGCGTTGGATAGCTAACCGTATTGGCCTCAACTACAAATTTTTTTTAATGGATAGTGCAAGAAAATTTTTTTATCATTTTTTTAAAAAACGCAAAGGGGGTAGTCCATTGTTTTTTTTTTGGCGAAAAATATTTTATTTCCACTATCTTCAAAAAACCACATTTGAGTTAAAGCCAATACGGTTCTCTATTCAACGCAGTAGAAATCAAGTCGATATCTAGAAAAGTAAGCAAGTTACAACCAAAAAGGTAAGTAGTTCTACTACTGCCTATTTCCGGCCACTTTTAAGTAGAACTATTTACGTTTTTGGTCATAACTTGAAAAGTTTTCAATATATCGACTTGATTTCTTTTGCGTTGGATAGCTAACCGTATTGGCCTTAACTACAAATTTTTTTTAATGGATAGTGCAAGAAAATTTTTTTATCATTTTTTTAAAAAAACGCAAAGGGGGTAGTCCATTGTTTTTTTTTTTTTGGCGAAAAATATTTTATTTCCACTATCTTCAAAAAACCACATTTGAGTTAAAGCCAATACGGTTCTCTATTCAACGCAGTAGAAATCAAGTCGATATCTAGAAAAGTAAGCAAGTTACAACCAAAAAGGTAAGTAGTTCTACTACTGCCTATTTCCGGCCACTTTTAAGTAGAACTATTTACGTTTTTGGTCATAACTTGAAAAGTTTTCAATATATCGACTTGATTTCTTTTGCGTTGGATAGCTAACCGTATTGGCCTTAACTACAAATTTTTTTTAATGGATAGTGCAAGAAAATTTTTTTATCATTTTTTTAAAAAAACGCAAAGGGGGTAGTCCATTGTTTTTTTTTTTGGCGAAAAATATTTTATTTCCACTATCTTCAAAAAACCACATTTGAGTTAAAGCCAATACGGTTCTCTATTCAACGCAGTAGAAATCAAGTCGATATCTAGAAAAGTAAGCAAGTTACAACCAAAAAGGTAAGTAGTTCTACTACTGCCTATTTCCGGCCACTTTTAAGTAGAACTATTTACGTTTTTGGTCATAACTTGAAAAGTTTTCAATATATCGACTTGATTTCTTTTGCGTTGGATAGCTAACCGTATTGGCCTTAACTACAAATTTTTTTTAATGGATAGTGCAAGAAAATTTTTTTATCATTTTTTTAAAAAAACGCAAAGGGGGTAGTCCATTGTTTTCTAGTTCTACTACTGCCTATTTCCGGCCACTTTTAAGTAGAACTATTTACGTTTTTGGTCATAACTTGAAAAGTTTTCAATATATCGACTTGATTTCTTTTGCGTTGGATAGCTAACCGTATTGGCCTCAACTACAAATTTTTTTTAATGGATAGTGCAAGAAAATTTTTTTATCATTTTTTTAAAAAACGCAAAGGGGGTAGTCCATTGTTTTTTTTTTGGCGAAAAATATTTTATTTCCACTATCTTCAAAAAACCACATTTGAGTTAAAGCCAATACGGTTCTCTATTCAACGCAGTAGAAATCAAGTCGATATCTAGAAAAGTAAGCAAGTTACAACCAAAAAGGTAAGTAGTTCTACTACTGCCTATTTCCGGCCACTTTTAAGTAGAACTATTTACGTTTTTGGTCATAACTTGAAAAGTTTTCAATATATCGACTTGATTTCTTTTGCGTTGGATAGCTAACCGTATTGGCCTTAACTGCAAATTTTTTTTAATGGATAGTGCAAGAAAATTTTTTTATCATTTTTTTAAAAAAACGCAAAGGGGGTAGTCCATTGTTTTTTTTTTTTTGGCGAAAAATATTTTATTTCCACTATCTTCAAAAAACCACATTTGAGTTAAAGCCAATACGGTTCTCTATTCAACGCAGTAGAAATCAAGTCGATATCTAGAAAAGTAAGCAAGTTACAACCAAAAAGGTAAGTAGTTCTACTACTGCCTATTTCCGGCCACTTTTAAGTAGAACTATTTACGTTTTTGGTCATAACTTGAAAAGTTTTCAATATATCGACTTGATTTCTTTTGCGTTGGATAGCTAACCGTATTGGCCTTAACTACATATTTTTTTTAAATGGATAGTGCAAGAAAATTTTTTTATCATTTTTTTAAAAAAACGCAAAGGGGGTAGTCCATTGTTTTCTAGTTCTACTACTGCCTATTTCCGGCCACTTTTAAGTAGAACTATTTACGTTTTTGGTCATAACTTGAAAAGTTTTCAATATATCGACTTGATTTCTTTTGCGTTGGATAGCTAACCGTATTGGCCTTAACTACAAATTTTTTTTAATGGATAGTGCAAGAAAATTTTTTTATCATTTTTTTAAAAAAACGCAAAGGGGGTAGTCCATTGTTTTCTAGTTCTACTACTGCCTATTTCCGGCCACTTTTAAGTAGAACTATTTACGTTTTTGGTCATAACTTGAAAAGTTTTCAATATATCGACTTGATTTCTTTTGCGTTGGATAGCTAACCGTATTGGCCTTAACTGCAAATTTTTTTTAATGGATAGTGCAAGAAAATTTTTTTATCATTTTTTTAAAAAAACGCAAAGGGGGTAGTCCATTGTTTTTTTTTTTGGCGAAAAATATTTTATTTCCACTATCTTCAAAAAACCACATTTGAGTTAAAGCCAATACGGTTTTCTATTCAACGCAGTAGGATTCAAGTCGATATCTAGAAAAGTAAGCAAGTTACAACCAAAAAGGTAAGTAGTTCTACTACTGCCTATTTCCGGCCACTTTTAAGTAGAACTATTTACGTTTTTGGTCATAACTTGAAAAGTTTTCAATATATCGACTTGATTTCTTTTGCGTTGGATAGCTAACCGTATTGGCCTTAACTACAAATTTTTTTTAATGGATAGTGCAAGAAAATTTTTTTATCATTTTTTTAAAAAAACGCAAAGGGGGTAGTCCATTGTTTTTTTTTTTGGCGAAAAATATTTTATTTCCACTATCTTCAAAAAACCACATTTGAGTTAAAGCCAATACGGTTCTCTATTCAACGCAGTAGGATTCAAGTCGATATCTAGAAAAGTAAGCAAGTTACAACCAAAAAGGTAAGTAGTTCTACTACTGCCTATTTCCGGCCACTTTTAAGTAGAACTATTTACGTTTTTGGTCATAACTTGAAAAGTTTTCAATATATCGACTTGATTTCTTTTGCGTTGGATAGCTAACCGTATTGGCCTTAACTACAAATTTTTTTTAATGGATAGTGCAAGAAAATTTTTTTATCATTTTTTTAAAAAAACGCAAAGGGGGTAGTCCATTGTTTTCTAGTTCTACTACTGCCTATTTCCGGCCACTTTTAAGTAGAACTATTTACGTTTTTGGTCATAACTTGAAAAGTTTTCAATATATCGACTTGATTTCTTTTGCGTTGGATAGCTAACCGTATTGGCCTTAACTGCAAATTTTTTTTAATGGATAGTGCAAGAAAATTTTTTTATCATTTTTTTAAAAAAACGCAAAGGGGGTAGTCCATTGTTTTTTTTTTTTGGCGAAAAATATTTTATTTCCACTATCTTCAAAAAACCACATTTGAGTTAAAGCCAATACGGTTTTCTATTCAACGCAGTAGGATTCAAGTCGATATCTAGAAAAGTAAGCAAGTTACAACCAAAAAGGTAAGTAGTTCTACTACTGCCTATTTCCGGCCACTTTTAAGTAGAACTATTTACGTTTTTGGTCATAACTTGAAAAGTTTTCAATATATCGACTTGATTTCTTTTGCGTTGGATAGCTAACCGTATTGGCCTTAACTACAAATTTTTTTTAATGGATAGTGCAAGAAAATTTTTTTATCATTTTTTTAAAAAAACGCAAAGGGGGTAGTCCATTGTTTTTTTTTTTGGCGAAAAATATTTTATTTCCACTATCTTCAAAAAACCACATTTGAGTTAAAGCCAATACGGTTCTCTATTCAACGCAGTAGGATTCAAGTCGATATCTAGAAAAGTAAGCAAGTTACAACCAAAAAGGTAAGTAGTTCTACTACTGCCTATTTCCGGCCACTTTTAAGTAGAACTATTTACGTTTTTGGTCATAACTTGAAAAGTTTTCAATATATCGACTTGATTTCTTTTGCGTTGGATAGCTAACCGTATTGGCCTTAACTACAAATTTTTTTTAATGGATAGTGCAAGAAAATTTTTTTATCATTTTTTTAAAAAAACGCAAAAGGGGTAGTCCATTGTTTTTTTTTTTGGCGAAAAATATTTTATTTCCACTATCTTCAAAAAACCACATTTGAGTTAAAGCCAATACGGTTCTCTATTCAACGCAGTAGAAATCAAGTCGATATCTAGAAAAGTAAGCAAGTTACAACCAAAAAGGTAAGTAGTTCTACTACTGCCTATTTCCGGCCACTTTTAAGTAGAACTATTTACGTTTTTGGTCATAACTTGAAAAGTTTTCAATATATCGACTTGATTTCTTTTGCGTTGGATAGCTAACCGTATTGGCCTCAACTACAAATTTTTTTTAATGGATAGTGCAAGAAAATTTTTTTATCATTTTTTTAAAAAACGCAAAGGGGGTAGTCCATTGTTTTTTTTTTGGCGAAAAATATTTTATTTCCACTATCTTCAAAAAACCACATTTGAGTTAAAGCCAATACGGTTCTCTATTCAACGCAGTAGAAATCAAGTCGATATCTAGAAAAGTAAGCAAGTTACAACCAAAAAGGTAAGTAGTTCTACTACTGCCTATTTCCGGCCACTTTTAAGTAGAACTATTTACGTTTTTGGTCATAACTTGAAAAGTTTTCAATATATCGACTTGATTTCTTTTGCGTTGGATAGCTAACCGTATTGGCCTTAACTACAAATTTTTTTTAATGGATAGTGCAAGAAAATTTTTTTATCATTTTTTTAAAAAAACGCAAAGGGGGTAGTCCATTGTTTTTTTTTTTTGGCGAAAAATATTTTATTTCCACTATCTTCAAAAAACCACATTTGAGTTAAAGCCAATACGGTTCTCTATTCAACGCAGTAGAAATCAAGTCGATATCTAGAAAAGTAAGCAAGTTACAACCAAAAAGGTAAGTAGTTCTACTACTGCCTATTTCCGGCCACTTTTAAGTAGAACTATTTACGTTTTTGGTCATAACTTGAAAAGTTTTCAATATATCGACTTGATTTCTTTTGCGTTGGATAGCTAACCGTATTGGCCTTAACTACAAATTTTTTTTAATGGATAGTGCAAGAAAATTTTTTTATCATTTTTTTAAAAAAACGCAAAGGGGGTAGTCCATTGTTTTCTAGTTCTACTACTGCCTATTTCCGGCCACTTTTAAGTAGAACTATTTACGTTTTTGGTCATAACTTGAAAAGTTTTCAATATATCGACTTGATTTCTTTTGCGTTGGATAGCTAACCGTATTGGCCTCAACTACAAATTTTTTTTAATGGATAGTGCAAGAAAATTTTTTTATCATTTTTTTAAAAAACGCAAAGGGGGTAGTCCATTGTTTTTTTTTTGGCGAAAAATATTTTATTTCCACTATCTTCAAAAAACCACATTTGAGTTAAAGCCAATACGGTTCTCTATTCAACGCAGTAGAAATCAAGTCGATATCTAGAAAAGTTAGCAAGTTACAACCAAAAAGGTAAGTAGTTCTACTACTGCCTATTTCCGGCCACTTTTAAGTAGAACTATTTACGTTTTTGGTCATAACTTGAAAAGTTTTCAATATATCGACTTGATTTCTTTTGCGTTGGATAGCTAACCGTATTGGCCTTAACTACAAATTTTTTTTAATGGATAGTGCAAGAAAATTTTTTTATCATTTTTTTAAAAAAACGCAAAGGGGGTAGTCCATTGTTTTTTTTTTTGGCGAAAAATATTTTATTTCCACTATCTTCAAAAAACCACATTTGAGTTAAAGCCAATACGGTTCTTTATTCAACGCAGTAGAAATCAAGTCGATATCTAGAAAAGTAAGCAAGTTACAACCAAAAAGGTAAGTAGTTCTACTACTGCCTATTTCCGGCCACTTTTAAGTAGAACTATTTACGTTTTTGGTCATAACTTGAAAAGTTTTCAATATATCGACTCGATTTCTTTTGCGTTGGATAGCTAACCGTATTGGCCTTAACTACAAATTTTTTTTAATGGATAGTGCAAGAAAATTTTTTTATCATTTTTTTAAAAAAACGCAAAGGGGGTAGTCCATTGTTTTTTTTTTTTTGGCGAAAAATATTTTATTTCCACTATCTTCAAAAAACCACATTTGAGTTAAAGCCAATACGGTTCTCTATTCAACGCAGTAGAAATCAAGTCGATATCTAGAAAAGTAAGCAAGTTACAACCAAAAAGGTAAGTAGTTCTACTACTGCCTATTTCCGGCCACTTTTAAGTAGAACTATTTACGTTTTTGGTCATAACTTGAAAAGTTTTCAATATATCGACTTGATTTCTTTTGCGTTGGATAGCTAACCGTATTGGCCTCAACTACAAATTTTTTTTAATGGATAGTGCAAGAAAATTTTTTTATCATTTTTTTAAAAAACGCAAAGGGGGTAGTCCATTGTTTTTTTTTTGGCGAAAAATATTTTATTTCCACTATCTTCAAAAAACCACATTTGAGTTAAAGCCAATACGGTTCTCTATTCAACGCAGTAGAAATCAAGTCGATATCTAGAAAAGTAAGCAAGTTACAACCAAAAAGGTAAGTAGTTCTACTACTGCCTATTTCCGGCCACTTTTAAGTAGAACTATTTACGTTTTTGGTCATAACTTGAAAAGTTTTCAATATATCGACTTGATTTCTTTTGCGTTGGATAGCTAACCGTATTGGCCTTAACTACAAATTTTTTTTAATGGATAGTGCAAGAAAATTTTTTTATCATTTTTTTAAAAAAACGCAAAGGGGGTAGTCCATTGTTTTCTAGTTCTACTACTGCCTATTTCCGGCCACTTTTAAGTAGAACTATTTACGTTTTTGGTCATAACTTGAAAAGTTTTCAATATATCGACTTGATTTCTTTTGCGTTGGATAGCTAACCGTATTGGCCTCAACTACAAATTTTTTTTAATGGATAGTGCAAGAAAATTTTTTTATCATTTTTTTAAAAAACGCAAAGGGGGTAGTCCATTGTTTTTTTTTTGGCGAAAAATATTTTATTTCCACTATCTTCAAAAAACCACATTTGAGTTAAAGCCAATACGGTTCTCTATTCAACGCAGTAGAAATCAAGTCGATATCTAGAAAAGTTAGCAAGTTACAACCAAAAAGGTAAGTAGTTCTACTACTGCCTATTTCCGGCCACTTTTAAGTAGAACTATTTACGTTTTTGGTCATAACTTGAAAAGTTTTCAATATATCGACTTGATTTTTTTTGCGTTGGATAGCTAACCGTATTGGCCTTAACTACAAATTTTTTTTAATGGATAGTGCAAGAAAATTTTTTTATCATTTTTTTAAAAAAACGCAAAGGGGGTAGTCCATTGTTTTTTTTTTTGGCGAAAAATATTTTATTTCCACTATCTTCAAAAAACCACATTTGAGTTAAAGCCAATACGGTTCTCTATTCAACGCAGTAGAAATCAAGTCGATATCTAGAAAAGTTAGCAAGTTACAACCAAAAAGGTAAGTAGTTCTACTACTGCCTATTTCCGGCTACTTTTAAGTAGAACTATTTACGTTTTTGGTCATAACTTGAAAAGTTTTCAATATATCGACTTGATTTCTTTTGCGTTGGATAGCTAACCGTATTGGCCTTAACTACAAATTTTTTTTAATGGATAGTGCAAGAAAATTTTTTTATCATTTTTTTAAAAAAACGCAAAGGGGGTAGTCCATTGTTTTTTTTTTTGGCGAAAAATATTTTATTTCCACTATCTTCAAAAAACCACATTTGAGTTAAAGCCAATACGGTTCTTTATTCAACGCAGTAGAAATCAAGTCGATATCTAGAAAAGTAAGCAAGTTACAACCAAAAAGGTAAGTAGTTCTACTACTGCCTATTTCCGGCCACTTTTAAGTAGAACTATTTACGTTTTTGGTCATAACTTGAAAAGTTTTCAATATATCGACTTGATTTCTTTTGCGTTGGATAGCTAACCGTATTGGCCTCAACTACAAATTTTTTTTAATGGATAGTGCAAGAAAATTTTTTTATCATTTTTTTAAAAAACGCAAAGGGGGTAGTCCATTGTTTTTTTTTTGGCGAAAAATATTTTATTTCCACTATCTTCAAAAAACCACATTTGAGTTAAAGCCAATACGGTTCTCTGTTCAACGCAGTAGAAATCAAGTCGATATCTAGAAAAGTAAGCAAGTTACAACCAAAAAGGTAAGTAGTTCTACTACTGCCTATTTCCGGCCACTTTTAAGTAGAACTATTTACGTTTTTGGTCATAACTTGAAAAGTTTTCAATATATCGACTTGATTTCTTTTGCGTTGGATAGCTAACCGTATTGGCCTTAACTACATATTTTTTTTAAATGGATAGTGCAAGAAAATTTTTTTATCATTTTTTTAAAAAAACGCAAAGGGGGTAGTCCATTGTTTTCTAGTTCTACTACTGCCTATTTCCGGCCACTTTTAAGTAGAACTATTTACGTTTTTGGTCATAACTTGAAAAGTTTTCAATATATCGACTTGATTTCTTTTGCGTTGGATAGCTAACCGTATTGGCCTTAACTACAAATTTTTTTTAATGGATAGTGCAAGAAAATTTTTTTATCATTTTTTTAAAAAAACGCAAAGGGGGTAGTCCATTGTTTTCTAGTTCTACTACTGCCTATTTCCGGCCACTTTTAAGTAGAACTATTTACGTTTTTGGTCATAACTTGAAAAGTTTTCAATATATCGACTTGATTTCTTTTGCGTTGGATAGCTAACCGTATTGGCCTTAACTGCAAATTTTTTTTAATGGATAGTGCAAGAAAATTTTTTTATCATTTTTTTAAAAAAACGCAAAGGGGGTAGTCCATTGTTTTTTTTTTTTGGCGAAAAATATTTTATTTCCACTATCTTCAAAAAACCACATTTGAGTTAAAGCCAATACGGTTTTCTATTCAACGCAGTAGGATTCAAGTCGATATCTAGAAAAGTAAGCAAGTTACAACCAAAAAGGTAAGTAGTTCTACTACTGCCTATTTCCGGCCACTTTTAAGTAGAACTATTTACGTTTTTGGTCATAACTTGAAAAGTTTTCAATATATCGACTTGATTTCTTTTGCGTTGGATAGCTAACCGTATTGGCCTTAACTACAAATTTTTTTTAATGGATAGTGCAAGAAAATTTTTTTATCATTTTTTTAAAAAAACGCAAAGGGGGTAGTCCATTGTTTTTTTTTTGGCGAAAAATATTTTATTTCCACTATCTTCAAAAAACCACATTTGAGTTAAAGCCAATACGGTTCTCTATTCAACGCAGTAGGATTCAAGTCGATATCTAGAAAAGTAAGCAAGTTACAACCAAAAAGGTAAGTAGTTCTACTACTGCCTATTTCCGGCCACTTTTAAGTAGAACTATTTACGTTTTTGGTCATAACTTGAAAAGTTTTCAATATATCGACTTGATTTCTTTTGCGTTGGATAGCTAACCGTATTGGCCTTAACTACAAATTTTTTTTAATGGATAGTGCAAGAAAATTTTTTTATCATTTTTTTAAAAAAACGCAAAGGGGGTAGTCCATTGTTTTCTAGTTCTACTACTGCCTATTTCCGGCCACTTTTAAGTAGAACTATTTACGTTTTTGGTCATAACTTGAAAAGTTTTCAATATATCGACTTGATTTCTTTTGCGTTGGATAGCTAACCGTATTGGCCTTAACTGCAAATTTTTTTTAATGGATAGTGCAAGAAAATTTTTTTATCATTTTTTTAAAAAAACGCAAAGGGGGTAGTCCATTGTTTTTTTTTTTTGGCGAAAAATATTTTATTTCCACTATCTTCAAAAAACCACATTTGAGTTAAAGCCAATACGGTTTTCTATTCAACGCAGTAGGATTCAAGTCGATATCTAGAAAAGTAAGCAAGTTACAACCAAAAAGGTAAGTAGTTCTACTACTGCCTATTTCCGGCCACTTTTAAGTAGAACTATTTACGTTTTTGGTCATAACTTGAAAAGTTTTCAATATATCGACTTGATTTCTTTTGCGTTGGATAGCTAACCGTATTGGCCTTAACTACAAATTTTTTTTAATGGATAGTGCAAGAAAATTTTTTTATCATTTTTTTAAAAAAACGCAAAGGGGGTAGTCCATTGTTTTTTTTTTTGGCGAAAAATATTTTATTTCCACTATCTTCAAAAAACCACATTTGAGTTAAAGCCAATACGGTTCTCTATTCAACGCAGTAGGATTCAAGTCGATATCTAGAAAAGTAAGCAAGTTACAACCAAAAAGGTAAGTAGTTCTACTACTGCCTATTTCCGGCCACTTTTAAGTAGAACTATTTACGTTTTTGGTCATAACTTGAAAAGTTTTCAATATATCGACTTGATTTCTTTTGCGTTGGATAGCTAACCGTATTGGCCTTAACTACAAATTTTTTTTAATGGATAGTGCAAGAAAATTTTTTTATCATTTTTTTAAAAAAACGCAAAGGGGGTAGTCCATTGTTTTTTTTTTTGGCGAAAAATATTTTATTTCCACTATCTTCAAAAAACCACATTTGAGTTAAAGCCAATACGGTTCTCTATTCAACGCAGTAGAAATCAAGTCGATATCTAGAAAAGTAAGCAAGTTACAACCAAAAAGGTAAGTAGTTCTACTACTGCCTATTTCCGGCCACTTTTAAGTAGAACTATTTACGTTTTTGGTCATAACTTGAAAAGTTTTCAATATATCGACTTGATTTCTTTTGCGTTGGATAGCTAACCGTATTGGCCTTAACTACAAATTTTTTTTAATGGATAGTGCAAGAAAATTTTTTTATCATTTTTTTAAAAAAACGCAAAGGGGGTAGTCCATTGTTTTCTAGTTCTACTACTGCCTATTTCCGGCCACTTTTAAGTAGAACTATTTACGTTTTTGGTCATAACTTGAAAAGTTTTCAATATATCGACTTGATTTCTTTTGCGTTGGATAGCTAACCGTATTGGCCTCAACTACAAATTTTTTTTAATGGATAGTGCAAGAAAATTTTTTTATCATTTTTTTAAAAAACGCAAAGGGGGTAGTCCATTGTTTTTTTTTTGGCGAAAAATATTTTATTTCCACTATCTTCAAAAAACCACATTTGAGTTAAAGCCAATACGGTTCTCTATTCAACGCAGTAGAAATCAAGTCGATATCTAGAAAAGTTAGCAAGTTACAACCAAAAAGGTAAGTAGTTCTACTACTGCCTATTTCCGGCCACTTTTAAGTAGAACTATTTACGTTTTTGGTCATAACTTGAAAAGTTTTCAATATATCGACTTGATTTCTTTTGCGTTGGATAGCTAACCGTATTGGCCTTAACTACAAATTTTTTTTAATGGATAGTGCAAGAAAATTTTTTTATCATTTTTTTAAAAAAACGCAAAGGGGGTAGTCCATTGTTTTTTTTTTTGGCGAAAAATATTTTATTTCCACTATCTTCAAAAAACCACATTTGAGTTAAAGCCAATACGGTTCTTTATTCAACGCAGTAGAAATCAAGTCGATATCTAGAAAAGTAAGCAAGTTACAACCAAAAAGGTAAGTAGTTCTACTACTGCCTATTTCCGGCCACTTTTAAGTAGAACTATTTACGTTTTTGGTCATAACTTGAAAAGTTTTCAATATATCGACTCGATTTCTTTTGCGTTGGATAGCTAACCGTATTGGCCTTAACTACAAATTTTTTTTAATGGATAGTGCAAGAAAATTTTTTTATCATTTTTTTAAAAAACGCAAAGGGGGTAGTCCATTGTTTTTTTTTTTTGGCGAAAAATATTTTATTTCCACTATCTTCAAAAAACCACATTTGAGTTAAAGCCAATACGGTTCTCTATTCAACGCAGTAGAAATCAAGTCGATATCTAGAAAAGTAAGCAAGTTACAACCAAAAAGGTAAGTAGTTCTACTACTGCCTATTTCCGGCCACTTTTAAGTAGAACTATTTACGTTTTTGGTCATAACTTGAAAAGTTTTCAATATATCGACTTGATTTCTTTTGCGTTGGATAGCTAACCGTATTGGCCTCAACTACAAATTTTTTTTAATGGATAGTGCAAGAAAATTTTTTTATCATTTTTTTAAAAAACGCAAAGGGGGTAGTCCATTGTTTTTTTTTGGCGAAAAATATTTTATTTCCACTATCTTCAAAAAACCACATTTGAGTTAAAGCCAATACGGTTCTCTATTCAACGCAGTAGAAATCAAGTCGATATCTAGAAAAGTAAGCAAGTTACAACCAAAAAGGTAAGTAGTTCTACTACTGCCTATTTCCGGCCACTTTTAAGTAGAACTATTTACGTTTTTGGTCATAACTTGAAAAGTTTTCAATATATCGACTTGATTTCTTTTGCGTTGGATAGCTAACCGTATTGGCCTTAACTACAAATTTTTTTTAATGGATAGTGCAAGAAAATTTTTTTATCATTTTTTTAAAAAAACGCAAAAGGGGGTAGTCCATTGTTTTCTAGTTCTACTACTGCCTATTTCCGGCCACTTTTAAGTAGAACTATTTACGTTTTTGGTCATAACTTGAAAAGTTTTCAATATATCGACTTGATTTCTTTTGCGTTGGATAGCTAACCGTATTGGCCTCAACTACAAATTTTTTTTAATGGATAGTGCAAGAAAATTTTTTTATCATTTTTTTAAAAAACGCAAAGGGGGTAGTCCATTGTTTTTTTTTTGGCGAAAAATATTTTATTTCCACTATCTTCAAAAAACCACATTTGAGTTAAAGCCAATACGGTTCTCTATTCAACGCAGTAGAAATCAAGTCGATATCTAGAAAAGTAAGCAAGTTACAACCAAAAAGGTAAGTAGTTCTACTACTGCCTATTTCCGGCCACTTTTAAGTAGAACTATTTACGTTTTTGGTCATAACTTGAAAAGTTTTCAATATATCGACTTGATTTCTTTTGCGTTGGATAGCTAACCGTATTGGCCTTAACTACAAATTTTTTTTAATGGATAGTGCAAGAAAATTTTTTTATCATTTTTTTAAAAAAACGCAAAAGGGGGTAGTCCATTGTTTTCTAGTTCTACTACTGCCTATTTCCGGCCACTTTTAAGTAGAACTATTTACGTTTTTGGTCATAACTTGAAAAGTTTTCAATATATCGACTTGATTTCTTTTGCGTTGGATAGCTAACCGTATTGGCCTCAACTACAAATTTTTTTTAATGGATAGTGCAAGAAAATTTTTTTATCATTTTTTTAAAAAACGCAAAGGGGGTAGTCCATTGTTTTTTTTTTGGCGAAAAATATTTTATTTCCACTATCTTCAAAAAACCACATTTGAGTTAAAGCCAATACGGTTCTCTATTCAACGCAGTAGAAATCAAGTCGATATCTAGAAAAGTTAGCAAGTTACAACCAAAAAGGTAAGTAGTTCTACTACTGCCTATTTCCGGCCACTTTTAAGTAGAACTATTTACGTTTTTGGTCATAACTTGAAAAGTTTTCAATATATCGACTTGATTTCTTTTGCGTTGGATAGCTAACCGTATTGGCCTTAACTACAAATTTTTTTTAATGGATAGTGCAAGAAAATTTTTTTATCATTTTTTTTAAAAAAACGCAAAGGGGGTAGTCCATTGTTTTTTTTTTTGGCGAAAAATATTTTATTTCCACTATCTTCAAAAAACCACATTTGAGTTAAAGCCAATACGGTTCTTTATTCAACGCAGTAGAAATCAAGTCGATATCTAGAAAAGTAAGCAAGTTACAACCAAAAAGGTAAGTAGTTCTACTACTGCCTATTTCCGGCCACTTTTAAGTAGAACTATTTACGTTTTTGGTCATAACTTGAAAAGTTTTCAATATATCGACTCGATTTCTTTTGCGTTGGATAGCTAACCGTATTGGCCTTAACTACAAATTTTTTTTAATGGATAGTGCAAGAAAATTTTTTTATCATTTTTTTAAAAAAACGCAAAGGGGGTAGTCCATTGTTTTTTTTTTTTGGCGAAAAATATTTTATTTCCACTATCTTCAAAAAACCACATTTGAGTTAAAGCCAATACGGTTCTTTATTCAACGCAGTAGAAATCAAGTCGATATCTAGAAAAGTAAGCAAGTTACAACCAAAAAGGTAAGTAGTTCTACTACTGCCTATTTCCGGCCACTTTTAAGTAGAACTATTTACGTTTTTGGTCATAACTTGAAAAGTTTTCAATATATCGACTTGATTTCTTTTGCGTTGGATAGCTAACCGTATTGGCCTTAACTACAAATTTTTTTTTAATGGATAGTGCAAGAAAATTTTTTTATCATTTTTTTAAAAAAACGCAAAGGGGGTAGTCCATTGTTTTCTAGTTCTACTACTGCCTATTTCCGGCCACTTTTAAGTAGAACTATTTACGTTTTTGGTCATAACTTGAAAAGTTTTCAATATATCGACTTGATTTCTTTTGCGTTGGATAGCTAACCGTATTGGCCTCAACTACAAATTTTTTTTAATGGATAGTGCAAGAAAATTTTTTTATCATTTTTTTAAAAAACGCAAAGGGGGTAGTCCATTGTTTTTTTTTTGGCGAAAAATATTTTATTTCCACTATCTTCAAAAAACCACATTTGAGTTAAAGCCAATACGGTTCTCTATTCAACGCAGTAGAAATCAAGTCGATATCTAGAAAAGTAAGCAAGTTACAACCAAAAAGGTAAGTAGTTCTACTACTGCCTATTTCCGGCCACTTTTAAGTAGAACTATTTACGTTTTTGGTCATAACTTGAAAAGTTTTCAATATATCGACTTGATTTCTTTTGCGTTGGATAGCTAACCGTATTGGCCTTAACTACAAATTTTTTTTAATGGATAGTGCAAGAAAATTTTTTTATCATTTTTTTAAAAAAACGCAAAGGGGGTAGTCCATTGTTTTTTTTTTTTTTGCGAAAAATATTTTATTTCCACTATCTTCAAAAAACCAAATTTGAGTTAAAGCCAATACGGTTCTCTATTCAACGCAGTAGAAATCAAGTCGATATCTAGAAAAGTAAGCAAGTTACAACCAAAAAGGTAAGTAGTTCTACTACTGCCTATTTCCGGCCACTTTTAAGTAGAACTATTTACGTTTTTGGTCATAACTTGAAAAGTTTTCAATATATCGACTTGGTTTCTTTTGCGTTGGATAGCTAACCGTATTGGCCTTAACTACAAATTTTTTTTAATGGATAGTGCAAGAAAATTTTTTTATCATTTTTTTAAAAAAACGCAAAGGGGGTAGTCCATTGTTTTTTTTTTTGGCGAAAAATATTTTATTTCCACTATCTTCAAAAAACCACATTTGAGTTAAAGCCAATACGGTTCTCTATTCAACGCAGTAGAAATCAAGTCGATATCTAGAAAAGTAAGCAAGTTACAACCAAAAAGGTAAGTAGTTCTACTACTGCCTATTTCCGGCCACTTTTAAGTAGAACTATTTACGTTTTTGGTCATAACTTGAAAAGTTTTCAATATATCGACTTGATTTCTTTTGCGTTGGATAGCTAACCGTATTGGCCTTAACTACAAATTTTTTTTAATGGATAGTGCAAGAAAATTTTTTTATCATTTTTTTAAAAAAACGCAAAGGGGGTAGTCCATTGTTTTCTAGTTCTACTACTGCCTATTTCCGGCCACTTTTAAGTAGAACTATTTACGTTTTTGGTCATAACTTGAAAAGTTTTCAATATATCGACTTGATTTCTTTTGCGTTGGATAGCTAACCGTATTGGCCTTAACTACAAATTTTTTTTAATGGATAGTGCAAGAAAATTTTTTTATCATTTTTTTAAAAAACGCAAAGGGGGTAGTCCATTGTTTTTTTTTTGGCGAAAAATATTTTATTTCCACTATCTTCAAAAAACCACATTTGAGTTAAAGCCAATACGGTTCTCTATTCAACGCAGTAGAAATCAAGTCGATATCTAGAAAAGTAAGCAAGATACAACCAAAAAGGTAAGTAGTTCTACTACTGCCTATTTCCGGCCACTTTTAAGTAGAACTATTTACGTTTTTGGTCATAACTTGAAAAGTTTTCAATATATCGACTTGATTTCTTTTGCGTTGGATAGCTAACCGTATTGGCCTCAACTACAAATTTTTTTTAATGGATAGTGCAAGAAAATTTTTTTATCATTTTTTTAAAAAAACGCAAAGGGGGTAGTCCATTGTTTTTTTTTTGGCGAAAAATATTTTATTTCCACTATCTTCAAAAAACCACATTTGAGTTAAAGCCAATACGGTTCTCTATTCAACGCAGTAGAAATCAAGTCGATATCTAGAAAAGTAAGCAAGTTACAACCAAAAAGGTAAGTAGTTCTACTACTGCCTATTTCCGGCCACTTTTAAGTAGAACTATTTACGTTTTTGGTCATAACTTGAAAAGTTTTCAATATATCGACTTGATTTCTTTTGCGTTGGATAGCTAACCGTATTGGCCTCAACTACAAATTTTTTTTAATGGATAGTGCAAGAAAATTTTTTTATCATTTTTTTAAAAAACGCAAAGGGGGTAGTCCATTGTTTTTTTTTTGGCGAAAAATATTTTATTTCCACTATCTTCAAAAAACCACATTTGAGTTAAAGCCAATACGGTTCTCTATTCAACGCAGTAGAAATCAAGTCGATATCTAGAAAAGTAAGCAAGTTACAACCAAAAAGGTAAGTAGTTCTACTACTGCCTATTTCCGGCCACTTTTAAGTAGAACTATTTACGTTTTTGGTCATAACTTGAAAAGTTTCCAATATATCGACTTGATTTCTTTTGCGTTGGATAGCTAACCGTATTGGCCTTAACTACAAATTTTTTTTAATGGATAGTGCAAGAAAATTTTTTTATCATTTTTTTAAAAAAACGCAAAGGGGGTAGTCCATTGTTTTTTTTTTTTTGGCGAAAAATATTTTATTTCCACTATCTTCAAAAAACCACATTTGAGTTAAAGCCAATACGGTTCTCTATTCAACGCAGTAGAAATCAAGTCGATATCTAGAAAAGTAAGCAAGTTACAACCAAAAAGGTAAGTAGTTCTACTACTGCCTATTTCCGGCCACTTTTAAGTAGAACTATTTACGTTTTTGGTCATAACTTGAAAAGTTTTCAATATATCGACTTGATTTCTTTTGCGTTGGATAGCTAACCGTATTGGCCTTAACTACAAATTTTTTTTAATGGATAGTGCAAGAAAATTTTTTTATCATTTTTTTAAAAAAACGCAAAGGGGGTAGTCCATTGTTTTTTTTTTTGGCGAAAAATATTTTATTTCCACTATCTTCAAAAAACCAAATTTGAGTTAAAGCCAATACGGTTCTCTATTCAACGCAGTAGAAATCAAGTCGATATCTAGAAAAGTAAGCAAGTTACAACCAAAAAGGTAAGTAGTTCTACTACTGCCTATTTCCGGCCACTTTTAAGTAGAACTATTTACGTTTTTGGTCATAACTTGAAAAGTTTTCAATATATCGACTTGATTTCTTTTGCGTTGGATAGCTAACCGTATTGGCCTTAACTACAAATTTTTTTTAATGGATAGTGCAAGAAAATTTTTTTATCATTTTTTTAAAAAAACGCAAAGGGGGTAGTCCATTGTTTTTTTTTTGGCGAAAAATATTTTATTTCCACTATCTTCAAAAAACCACATTTGAGTTAAAGTCAATACGGTTCTCTATTCAACGCAGTAGAAATCAAGTCGATATCTAGAAAAGTAAGCAAGTTACAACCAAAAAGGTAAGTAGTTCTACTACTGCCTATTTCCGGCCACTTTTAAGTAGAACTATTTACGTTTTTGGTCATAACTTGAAAAGTTTTCAATATATCGACTTGATTTCTTTTGCGTTGGATAGCTAACCGTATTGGCCTTAACTACAAATTTTTTTTAATGGATAGTGCAAGAAAATTTTTTTATCATTTTTTTAAAAAAACGCAAAGGGGGTAGTCCATTGTTTTTTTTTTTTTTGGCGAAAAATATTTTATTTCCACTATCTTCAAAAAACCACATTTGAGTTAAAGCCAATACGGTTCTCTATTCAACGCAGTAGAAATCAAGTCGATATCTAGAAAAGTAAGCAAGTTACAACCAAAAAGGTAAGTAGTTCTACTACTGCCTATTTCCGGCCACTTTTAAGTAGAACTATTTACGTTTTTGGTCATAACTTGAAAAGTTTCCAATATATCGACTTGATTTCTTTTGCGTTGGATAGCTAACCGTATTGGCCTTAACTACAAATTTTTTTTAATGGATAGTGCAAGAAAATTTTTTTATCATTTTTTTAAAAAAACGCAAAGGGGGTAGTCCATTGTTTTTTTTTTTTTGGCGAAAAATATTTTATTTCCACTATCTTCAAAAAACCTCATTTGAGTTAAAGCCAATACGGTTCTCTATTCAACGCAGTAGAAATCAAGTCGATATCTAGAAAAGTAAGCAAGTTACAACCAAAAAGGTAAGTAGTTCTACTACTGCCTATTTCCGGCCACTTTTAAGTAGAACTATTTACGTTTTTGGTCATAACTTGAAAAGTTTTCAATATATCGACTTGATTTCTTTTGCGTTGGATAGCTAACCGTATTGGCCTTAACTACAAATTTTTTTTAATGGATAGTGCAAGAAAATTTTTTTATCATTTTTTAAAAAAAAAGCAAAGGGGGTAGTCCATTGTTTTTTTTTTTGGCGAAAAATATTTTATTTCCACTATCTTCAAAAAACCAAATTTGAGTTAAAGCCAATACGGTTCTCTATTCAACGCAGTAGAAATCAAGTCGATATCTAGAAAAGTAAGCAAGTTACAACCAAAAAGGTAAGTAGTTCTACTACTGCCTATTTCCGGCCACTTTTAAGTAGAACTATTTACGTTTTTGGTCATAACTTGAAAAGTTTTCAATATATCGACTTGATTTCTTTTGCGTTGGATAGCTAACCGTATTGGCCTTAACTACAAATTTTTTTTAATGGATAGTGCAAGAAAATTTTTTTATCATTTTTTTAAAAAAACGCAAAGGGGGTAGTCCATTGTTTTTTTTTTGGCGAAAAATATTTTATTTCCACTATCTTCAAAAAACCACATTTGAGTTAAAGCCAATACGGTTCTCTATTCAACGCAGTAGAAATCAAGTCGATATCTAGAAAAGTAAGCAAGTTACAACCAAAAAGGTAAGTAGTTCTACTACTGCCTATTTCCGGCCACTTTTAAGTAGAACTATTTACGTTTGTGGTCATAACTTGAAAAGTTTTCAATATATCGACTTGATTTCATTTGCGTTGGATAGCTAACCGTATTGGCCTTAACTACAAATTTTTTTAAATGGATAGTGCAAGAAAATTTTTTTATCATTTTTTTAAAAAAACGCAAAGGGGGTAGTCCATTGTTTTTTTTTGGCGAAAAATATTTTATTTCCACTATCTTCAAAAAACCTCATTTGAGTTAAAGCCAATACGGTTCTCTATTCAACGCAGTAGAAATCAAGTCGATATCTAGAAAAGTAAGCAAGTTACAACCAAAAAGGTAAGTAGTTCTACTACTGCCTATTTCCGGCCACTTTTAAGTAGAACTATTTACGTTTTTGGTCATAACTTGAAAAGTTTTCAATATATCGACTTGATTTCTTTTGCGTTGGATAGCTAACCGTATTGGCCTTAACTACAAATTTTTTTTAATGGATAGTGCAAGAAAATTTTTTTATCATTTTTTTAAAAAACGCAAAAGGGGGTAGTCCATTGTTTTTTTTTTGGCGAAAAATATTTTATTTCCACTATCTTCAAAAAACCTCATTTGAGTTAAAGCCAATACGGTTCTCTATTCAACGCAGTAGAAATCAAGTCGATATCTAGAAAAGTAAGCAAGATACAACCAAAAAGGTAAGTAGTTCTACTACTGCCTATTTCCGGCCACTTTTAAGTAGAACTATTTACGTTTTTGGTCATAACTTGAAAAGTTTTCAATATATCGACTTGATTTCTTTTGCGTTGGATAGCTAACCGTATTGGCCTTAACTACAAATTTTTTTTAATGGATAGTGCAAGAAAATTTTTTTATCATTTTTTTAAAAAAACGCAAAGGGGGTAGTACATTGTTTTTTTTTGGCGAAAAATATTTTATTTCCACTATCTTCAAAAAACCTCATTTGAGTTAAAGCCAATACGGTTCTCTATTCAACGCAGTAGAAATCAAGTCGATATCTAGAAAAGTAAGCAAGATACAACCAAAAAGGTAAGTAGTTCTACTACTGCCTATTTCCGGCCACTTTTAAGTAGAACTATTTACGTTTTTGGTCATAACTTGAAAAGTTTCCAATATATCGACTTGATTTCTTTTGCGTTGGATAGCTAACCGTATTGGCCTTAACTACAAATTTTTTTTAATGGATAGTGCAAGAAAATTTTTTTATCATTTTTTTAAAAAAACGCAAAGGGGGTAGTACATTGTTTTTTTTTGGCGAAAAATATTTTATTTCCACTATCTTCAAAAAACCTCATTTGAGTTAAAGCCAATACGGTTCTCTATTCAACGCAGTAGAAATCAAGTCGATATCTAGAAAAGTAAGCAAGATACAACCAAAAAGGTAAGTAGTTCTACTACTGCCTATTTCCGGCCACTTTTAAGTAGAACTATTTACGTTTTTGGTCATAACTTGAAAAGTTTCCAATATATCGACTTGATTTCTTTTGCGTTGGATAGCTAACCGTATTGGCCTTAACTACAAATTTTTTTTAATGGATAGTGCAAGAAAATTTTTTTATCATTTTTTTAAAAAAACGCAAAGGGGGTAGTCCATTGTTTTTTTTTTTTTGGCGAAAAATATTTTATTTCCACTATCTTCAAAAAACCACATTTGAGTTAAAGCCAATACGGTTCTCTATTCAACGCAGTAGAAATCAAGTCGATATCTAGAAAAGTAAGCAAGTTACAACCAAAAAGGTAAGTAGTTCTACTACTGCCTATTTCCGGCCACTTTTAAGTAGAACTATTTACGTTTGTGGTCATAACTTGAAAAGTTTTCAATATATCGACTTGATTTCATTTGCGTTGGATAGCTAACCGTATTGGCCTTAACTAAAAATTTTTTTAAATGGATAGTGCAAGAAAATTTTTTTATCATTTTTTTAAAAAAACGCAAAGGGGGTAGTCCATTGTTTTTTTTTGGCGAAAAATATTTTATTTCCACTATCTTCAAAAAACCTCATTTGAGTTAAAGCCAATGCGGTTCTCTATTCAACGCAGTAGAAATCAAGTCGATATCTAGAAAAGTAAGCAAGTTACAACCAAAAAGGTAAGTAGTTCTACTACTGCCTATTTCCGGCCACTTTTAAGTAGAACTATTTACGTTTTTGGTCATAACTTGAAAAGTTTTCAATATATCGACTTGATTTCTTTTGCGTTGGATAGCTAACCGTATTGGCCTTAACTACAAATTTTTTTTAATGGATAGTGCAAGAAAATTTTTTTATAATTTTTTTAAAAAACGCAAAGGGGGTAGTACATTGTTTTTTTTTTGGCGAAAAATATTTTATTTCCACTATCTTCAAAAAACCAAATTTGAGTTAAAGCCAATACGGTTCTCTATTCAACGCAGTAGAAATCAAGTCGATATCTAGAAAAGTAAGCAAGTTACAACCAAAAAGGTAAGTAGTTCTACTACTGCCTATTTTCGGCCACTTTTAAGTAGAACTATTTACGTTTTTGGTCATAACTTGAAAAGTTTTCAATATATCGACTTGATTTCTTTTGCGTTGGATAGCTAACCGTATTGGCCTTAACTACAAATTTTTTTTAATGGATAGTGCAAGAAAATTTTTTTATCATTTTTTTAAAAAATGCAAAGGGGGTAGTACATTGTTTTTTTTTTGGCGAAAAATATTTTATTTCCACTATCTTCAAAAACCCTCATTTGAGTTAAAGCCAATACGGTTCTCTATTCAACGCAGTAGAAATCAAGTCGATATCTAGAAAAGTAAGCAAGTTACAACCAAAAAGGTAAGTAGTTCTACTACTGCCTATTTCCGGCCACTTTTAAGTAGAACTATTTACGTTTTTGGTCATAACTTGAAAAGTTTTCAATATATCGACTTGATTTCTTTTGCGTTGGATAGCTAACCGTATTGGCCTTAACTACAAATTTTTTTTAATGGATAGTGCAAGAAAATTTTTTTATCATTTTTTTAAAAAACGCAAAGGGGGTAGTCCATTGTTTTTTTTTTTTTGGCGAAAAATATTTTATTTCCACTATCTTCAAAAAACCTCATTTGAGTTAAAGCCAATACGGTTCTCTATTCAACGCAGTAGAAATCAAGTCGATATCTAGAAAAGTAAGCAAGATACAACCAAAAAGGTAAGTAGTTCTACTACTGCCTATTTCCGGCCACTTTTAAGTAGAACTATTTACGTTTTTGGTCATAACTTGAAAAGTTTTCAATATATCGACTTGATTTCTTTTGCGTTGGATAGCTAACCGTATTGGCCTTAACTACAAATTTTTTTTAATGGATAGTGCAAGAAAATTTTTCTATCATTTTTTTAAAAAAACGCAAAGGGGGTAGTACATTGTTTTTTTTTTGGCGAAAAATATATTATTTCCACTATCTTCAAAAAACCTCATTTGAGTTAAAGCCAATACGGTTCTCTATTCAACGCAGTAGAAATCAAGTCGATATCTAGAAAAGTAAGCAAGTTACAACCAAAAAGGTTAGTAGTTCTACTACTGCCTATTTCCGGCCACTTTTAAGTAGAACTATTTACGTTTGTGGTCATAACTTGAAAAGTTTTCAATATATCGACTTGATTTCATTTGCGTTGGATAGCTAACCGTATTGGCCTTAACTACAAATTTTTTTAAATGGATAGTGCAAGAAAATTTTTTTATCATTTTTTTAAAAAAACGCAAAGGGGGTAGTCCATTGTTTTTTTTTGGCGAAAAATATTTTATTTCCACTATCTTCAAAAAACCTCATTTGAGTTAAAGCCAATGCGGTTCTCTATTCAACGCAGTAGAAATCAAGTCGATATCTAGAAAAGTAAGCAAGTTACAACCAAAAAGGTAAGTAGTTCTACTACTGCCTATTTCCGGCCACTTTTAAGTAGAACTATTTACGTTTTTGGTCATAACTTGAAAAGTTTTCAATATATCGACTTGATTTCTTTTGCGTTGGATAGCTAACCGTATTGGCCTTAACTACAAATTTTTTTTAATGGATAGTGCAAGAAAATTTTTTTATCATTTTTTTAAAAAACGCAAAGGGGGTAGTCCATTGTGTTTTTTTTTGGCGAAAAATATTTTATTTCCACTATCTTCAAAAAACCAAATTTGAGTTAAAGCCAATACGGTTCTCTATTCAACGCAGTAGAAATCAAGTCGATATCTAGAAAAGTAAGCAAGTTACAACCAAAAAGGTAAGTAGTTCTACTACTGCCTATTTTCGGCCACTTTTAAGTAGAACTATTTACGTTTTTGGTCATAACTTGAAAAGTTTTCAATATATCGACTTGATTTCTTTTGCGTTGGATAGCTAACCGTATTGGCCTTAACTACAAATTTTTTTTTAAGGATAGTGCAGGAAAATTTTTTTATCATTTTTTTAAAAAACGCAAAGGGGGTAGTCCATTGTTTTTTTTTTGGCGAAAAATATTTTATTTCCACTATCTTCAAAAAACCACATTTGAGTTAAAGCCAATACGGTTCTCTATTCAACGCAGTAGAAATCAAGTCGATATCTAGAAAAGTAAGCAAGTTACAACCAAAAAGGTAAGTAGTTCTACTACTGCCTATTTCCGGCCACTTTTAAGTAGAACTATTTACGTTTTTGGTCATAACTTGAAAAGTTTTCAATATATCGACTTGATTTCTTTTGCGTTGGATAGCTAACCGTATTGGCCTTAACTACAAATTTTTTTTAATGGATAGTGCAGGAAAATTTTTTTATCATTTTTTTAAAAAACGCAAAGGGGGTAGTCCATTGTTTTTTTTTTGGCGAAAAATATTTTATTTCCACTATCTTCAAAAAACCTCATTTGAGTTAAAGCCAATACGGTTCTCTATTCAACGCAGTAGAAATCAAGTCGATATCTAGAAAAGTAAGCAAGATACAACCAAAAAGGTAAGTAGTTCTACTACTGCCTATTTCCGGCCACTTTTAAGTAGAACTATTTACGTTTTTGGTCATAACTTGAAAAGTTTTCAATATATCGACTTGATTTCTTTTGCGTTGGATAGCTAACCGTATTGGCCTTAACTACAAATTTTTTTTAATGGATAGTGCAAGAAAATTTTTTTATCATTTTTTTAAAAAACGCAAAGGGGGTAGTACATTGTTTTTTTTTTGGCGAAAAATATTTTATTTCCACTATCTTCAAAAAACCTCATTTGAGTTAAAGCCAATACGGTTCTCTATTCAACGCAGTAGAAATCAAGTCGATATCTAGAAAAGTAAGCAAGTTACAACCAAAAAGGTAAGTAGTTCTACTACTGCCTATTTCCGGCCACTTTTAAGTAGAACTATTTACGTTTTTGGTCATAACTTGAAAAGTTTTCAATATATCGACTTGATTTCTTTTGCGTTGGATAGCTAACCGTATTGGCCTTATCTACAAATTTTTTTTAATGGATAGTGCAAGAAAATTTTTTTATCATTTTTTTAAAAAACGCAAAAGGGGGTAGTCCATTGTTTTTTTTTGGCGAAAAATATTTTATTTCCACTATCTTCAAAAAACCTCATTTGAGTTAAAGCCAATACGGTTCTCTATTCAACGCAGTAGAAATCAAGTCGATATCTAGAAAAGTAAGCAATTTACAACCAAAAAGGTAAGTAGTTCTACTACTGCCTATTTCCGGCCACTTTTAAGTAGAACTATTTACGTTTTTGGTCATAACTTGAAAAGTTTTCAATATATCGACTTGATTTCTTTTGCGTTGGATAGCTAACCGTATTGGCCTTAACTACAAATTTTTTTTAATGGATAGTGCAAGAAAATTTTTTTATCATTTTTTTAAAAAAACGCAAAGGGGGTAGTCCATTGTTTTTTTTTTTTGGCGAAAAATATTTTATTTCCACTATCTTCAAAAAACCTCATTTGAGTTAAAGCCAATACGGTTCTCTATTCAACGCAGTAGAAATCAAGTCGATATCTAGAAAAGTAAGCAAGTTACAACCAAAAAGGTAAGTAGTTCTACTACTGCCTATTTTCGGCCACTTTTAAGTAGAACTATTTACGTTTTTGGTCATAACTTGAAAATTTTTCAATATATCGACTTGATTTCTTTTGCGTTGGATAGCTAACCGTATTGGCCTTAATTAAAAATTTTTTTTAATGGATAGTGCAAGAAAATTTTTTTATCATTTTTTTAAAAAACGCAAAGGGGGTAGTCCATTTTTTTTTTTGGCGAAAAATATTTTATTTCCACTATCTTCAAAAAACCAAATTTGAGTTAAAGCCAATACGGTTCTCTATTCAACGCAGTAGAAATCAAGTCGATATCTAGAAAAGTAAGCAAGTTACAACCAAAAAGGTAAGTAGTTCTACTACTGCCTATTTTCGGCCACTTTTAAGTAGAACTATTTACGTTTTTGGTCATAACTTGAAAAGTTTTCAATATATCGACTTGATTTCTTTTGCGTTGGATAGCTAACCGTATTGGCCTTAACTACAAATTTTTTTTAATGGATAGTGCAAGAAAATTTTTTTATCATTTTTTTAAAAAAACGCAAAGGGGGTAGTCCATTGTTTTTTTTTTGGCGAAAAATATTTTATTTCCACTATCTTCAAAAAACCTCATTTGAGTTAAAGCCAATACGGTTCTCTATTCAACGCAGTAGAAATCAAGTCGATATCTAGAAAAGTAAGCAAGATACAACCAAAAAGGTAAGTAGTTCTACTACTGCCTATTTCCGGCCACTTTTAAGTAGAACTATTTACGTTTTTGGTCATAACTTGAAAAGTTTTCAATATATCGACTTGATTTCTTTTGCGTTGGATAGCTAACCGTATTGGCCTTAACTACAAATTTTTTTTAATGGATAGTGCAAGAAAATTTTTTATCATTTTTTTAAAAAAACGCAAAGGGGGTAGTCCACTGTTTTTTTTTTGGCGAAAAATATTTTATTTCCACTATCTTCAAAAAACCACATTTGAGTTAAAGCCAATACGGTTCTCTATTCAACGCAGTAGAAATCAAGTCGATATCTAGAAAAGTAAGCAAGTTACAACCAAAAAGGTAAGTAGTTCTACTACTGCCTATTTCCGGCCACTTTTAAGTAGAACTATTTACGTTTTTGGTCATAACTTGAAAAGTTTTCAATATATCGACTTGATTTCTTTTGCGTTGGATAGCTAACCGTATTGGCCTTAACTACAAATTTTTTTTTAATGGATAGTGCAAGAAAATTTTTTTTATCATTTTTTTAAAAAAACGCAAAGGGGGTAGTCCATTGTTTTTTTTTTTGGCGAAAAATATTTTATTTCCACTATCTTCAAAAAACCACATATCTAGAAAAGTAAGCTAGTTACAACCAAAAAGGTAAGTAGTTCTACTACTGCCTATTTCCGGCCACTTTTAAATAGAACTATTTACGTTTTTGGTCATAACTTGAAAAGTTTTCAATATATCGACTTGATTTCTTTTGCGTTGGATAGCTAACCGTATTGGCCTTAACTACAAATTTTTTTTAATGGATAGTGCAAGAAAATTTTTTTATCATTTTTTTAAAAAAACGCAAAGGGGGTAGTCCATTGTTTTTTTTTTTGGCGAAAAATATTTTATTTCCACTATCTTCAAAAAACCAAATTTGAGTTAAAGCCAATACGGTTCTCTATTCAACGCAGTAGAAATCAAGTCGATATCTAGAAAAGTAAGCAAGTTACAACCAAAAAGGTAAGTAGTTCTACTACTGCCTATTTCCGGCCACTTTTAAGTAGAACTATTTACGTTTTTGGTCATAACTTGAAAAGTTTTCAATATATCGACTTGATTTCTTTTGCGTTGGATAGCTAACCGTATTGGCCTTAACTACAAATTTTTTTTAATGGATAGTGCAAGAAAATTGTTTTATCATTTTTTTAAAAAACGCAAAGGGGGTAGTCCATTGTTTTTTTTTTTTTGGCGAAAAATATTTTATTTCCACTATCTTCAAAAAACCAAATTTGAGTTAAAGCCAATACGGTTCTCTATTCAACGCAGTAGAAATCAAGTCGATATCTAGAAAAGTAAGCAAGTTACAACCAAAAAGGTAAGTAGTTCTACTACTGCCTATTTCCGGCCACTTTTAAGTAGAACTATTTACGTTTTTGGTCATAACTTGAAAAGTTTTCAATATATCGACTTGATTTCTTTTGCGTTGGATAGCTAACCGTATTGGCCTTAACTACAAATTTTTTTTAATGGATAGTGCAAGAAAATTTTTTTATCATTTTTTTAAAAAACGCAAAGGGGGTAGTCCATTGTGTTTTTTTTTGGCGAAAAATATTTTATTTCCACTATCTTCAAAAAACCTCATTTGAGTTAAAGCCAATACGGTTCTCTATTCAACGCAGTAGAAATCAAGTCGATATCTAGAAAAGTAAGCAAGTTACAACCAAAAAGGTAAGTAGTTCTACTACTGCCTATTTCCGGCCACTTTTAAGTAGAACTATTTACGTTTTTGGTCATAACTTGAAAAGTTTTCAATATATCGACTTGATTTCTTTTGCGTTGGATAGCTAACCGTATTGGCCTTAACTACAAATTTTTTTTAATGGATAGTGCAAGAAAATTTTTTTATCATTTTTTTAAAAAAACGCAAAGGGGGTAGTCCATTGTTTTTTTTTTGGCGAAAAATATTTTATTTCCACTATCTTCAAAAAACCACATTTGAGTTAAAGCCAATACGGTTCTCTATTCAACGCAGTAGAAATCAAGTCGATATCTAGAAAAGTAAGCAGGTTACAACCAAAAAGGTAAGTAGTTCTACTACTGCCTATTTCCGGCCACTTTTAAGTAGAACTATTTACGTTTTTGGTCATAACTTGAAAAGTTTTCAATATATCGACTTGATTTCTTTTGCGTTGGATAGCTAACTGTATTGGCCTTAACTACAAATTTTTTTTAATGGATAGTGCAAGAAAATTTTTTTATCATTTTTTTAAAAAAACGCAAAAGGGGTAGTCCATTGTTTTTTTTTTTTTTGGCGAAAAATATTTTATTTCCACTATCTTCAAAGAACCACATTTGAGTTAAAGCCAATACGGTTCTCTATTCAACGCAGTAGAAATCAAGTCGATATCTAGAAAAGTAAGCAAGTTACAACCAAAAAGGTAAGTAGTTCTACTACTGCCTATTTCCGGCCACTTTTAGGTAGAACTATTTACGTTTTTGGTCATAACTTGAAAAGTTTTCAATATATCGACTTGATTTCTTTTGCGTTGGATAGCTAACCGTATTGGCCTTAACTACAAATTTTTTTTAATGGATAGTGCAAGAAAATTGTTTTATCATTTTTTTAAAAAACGCAAAGGGGGTAGTCCATTGTTTTTTTTTTTTTGGCGAAAAATATTTTATTTCCACTATCTTCAAAAAACCAAATTTGAGTTAAAGCCAATACGGTTCTCTATTCAACGCAGTAGAAATCAAGTCGATATCTAGAAAAGTAAGCAAGTTACAACCAAAAAGGTAAGTAGTTCTACTACTGCCTATTTCCGGCCACTTTTAAGTAGAACTATTTACGTTTTTGGTCATAACTTGAAAAGTTTTCAATATATCGACTTGATTTCTTTTGCGTTGGATAGCTAACCGTATTGGCCTTAACTACAAATTTTTTTTAATGGATAGTGCAAGAAAATTTTTTTATCATTTTTTTAAAAAACGCAAAGGGGGTAGTCCATTGTGTTTTTTTTTGGCGAAAAATATTTTATTTCCACTATCTTCAAAAAACCTCATTTGAGTTAAAGCCAATACGGTTCTCTATTCAACGCAGTAGAAATCAAGTCGATATCTAGAAAAGTAAGCAAGTTACAACCAAAAAGGTAAGTAGTTCTACTACTGCCTATTTCCGGCCACTTTTAAGTAGAACTATTTACGTTTTTGGTCATAACTTGAAAAGTTTTCAATATATCGACTTGATTTCTTTTGCGTTGGATAGCTAACCGTATTGGCCTTAACTACAAATTTTTTTTAATGGATAGTGCAAGAAAATTTTTTTATCATTTTTTTAAAAAACGCAAAGGGGGTAGTCCATTGTGTTTTTTTTTTTGGCGAAAAATATTTTATTTCCACTATCTTCAAAAAACCAAATTTGAGTTAAAGCCAATACGGTTCTCTATTCAACGCAGTAGAAATCAAGTCGATATCTAGAAAAGTAAGCAAGTTACAACCAAAAAGGTAAGTAGTTCTACTACTGCCTATTTCCGGCCACTTTTAAGTAGAACTATTTACGTTTTTGGTCATAACTTGAAAAGTTTTCAATATATCGACTTGATTTCTTTTGCGTTGGATAGCTAACCGTATTGGCCTTAACTACAAATTTTTTTTAATGGATAGTGCAAGAAAATTTTTTTATCATTTTTTTAAAAAACGCAAAGGGGGTAGTCCATTGTGTTTTTTTTTGGCGAAAAATATTTTATTTCCACTATCTTCAAAAAACCTCATTTGAGTTAAAGCCAATACGGTTCTCTATTCAACGCAGTAGAAATCAAGTCGATATCTAGAAAAGTAAGCAAGTTACAACCAAAAAGGTAAGTAGTTCTACTACTGCCTATTTCATTCCACTTTTAAGTAGAACTATTTACGTTTTTGGTCATAACTTGAAAATTTTTCAATATATCGACTTGATTTCTTTTGCGTTGGATAGCTAACCGTATTGGCCTTAACTACAAATTTTTTTTAATGGATAGTGCAAGAAAATTGTTTTATCATTTTTTTAAAAAACGCAAAGGGGGTAGTCCATTGTTTTTTTTTTTTTTGGCGAAAAATATTTTATTTCCACTATCTTCAAAAAACCAAATTTGAGTTAAAGCCAATACGGTTCTCTATTCAACGCAGTAGAAATCAAGTCGATATCTAGAAAAGTAAGCAGGTTACAACCAAAAAGGTAAGTAGTTCTACTACTGCCTATTTCCGGCCACTTTTAAGTAGAACTATTTACGTTTTTGGTCATAACTTGAAAAGTTTTCAATATATCGACTTGATTTCTTTTGCGTTGGATAGCTAACCGTATTGGCCTTAACTACAAATTTTTTTTAATGGATAGTGCAAGAAAATTTTTTTATCATTTTTTTAAAAAAACGCAAAAGGGGTAGTCCATTGTTTTTTTTTTTTTTGGCGAAAAATATTTTATTTCCACTATCTTCAAAAAACCACATTTGAGTTAAAGCCAATACGGTTCTCTATTCAACGCAGTAGAAATCAAGTCGATATCTAGAAAAGTAAGCAAGTTACAACCAAAAAGGTAAGTAGTTCTACTACTGCCTATTTCCGGCCACTTTTAAGTAGAACTATTTACGTTTTTGGTCATAACTTGAAAAGTTTTCAATATATCGACTTGATTTCTTTTGCGTTGGATAGCTAACCGTATTGGCCTTAACTACAAATTTTTTTTAATGGATAGTGCAAGAAAATTGTTTTATCATTTTTTTAAAAAACGCAAAGGGGGTAGTCCATTGTTTTTTTTTTTTTGGCGAAAAATATTTTATTTCCACTATCTTCAAAAAACCAAATTTGAGTTAAAGCCAATACGGTTCTCTATTCAACGCAGTAGAAATCAAGTCGATATCTAGAAAAGTAAGCAAGTTACAACCAAAAAGGTAAGTAGTTCTACTACTGCCTATTTCCGGCCACTTTTAAGTAGAACTATTTACGTTTTTGGTCATAACTTGAAAAGTTTTCAATATATCGACTTGATTTCTTTTGCGTTGGATAGCTAACCGTATTGGCCTTAACTACAAATTTTTTTTAATGGATAGTGCAAGAAAATTTTTTTATCATTTTTTTAAAAAAACGCAAAAGGGGTAGTCCATTGTTTTTTTTTTTTTTGGCGAAAAATATTTTATTTCCACTATCTTCAAAAAACCACATTTGAGTTAAAGCCAATACGGTTCTCTATTCAACGCAGTAGAAATCAAGTCGATATCTAGAAAAGTAAGCAAGTTACAACCAAAAAGGTAAGTAGTTCTACTACTGCCTATTTCCGGCCACTTTTAAGTAGAACTATTTACGTTTTTGGTCATAACTTGAAAAGTTTTCAATATATCGACTTGATTTCTTTTGCGTTGGATAGCTAACCGTATTGGCCTTAACTACAAATTTTTTTTAATGGATAGTGCAAGAAAATTTTTTTATCATTTTTTTAAAAAACGCAAAGGGGGTAGTCCATTGTGTTTTTTTTTGGCGAAAAATATTTTATTTCCACTATCTTCAAAAAACCTCATTTGAGTTAAAGCCAATACGGTTCTCTATTCAACGCAGTAGAAATCAAGTCGATATCTAGAAAAGTAAGCAAGTTACAACCAAAAAGGTAAGTAGTTCTACTACTGCCTATTTCCGGCCACTTTTAAGTAGAACTATTTACGTTTTTGGTCATAACTTGAAAAGTTTTCAATATATCGACTTGATTTCTTTTGCGTTGGATAGCTAACCGTATTGGCCTTAACTACAAATTTTTTTTAATGGATAGTGCAAGAAAATTTTTTTATCATTTTTTTAAAAAACGCAAAGGGGGTAGTCCATTGTGTTTTTTTTTTTGGCGAAAAATATTTTATTTCCACTATCTTCAAAAAACCTCATTTGAGTTAAAGCCAATACGGTTCTCTATTCAACGCAGTAGAAATCAAGTCGATATCTAGAAAAGTAAGCAAGTTACAACCAAAAAGGTAAGTAGTTCTACTACTGCCTATTTCAGGCCACTTTTAAGTAGAACTATTTACGTTTTTGGTCATAACTTGAAAATTTTTCAATATATCGACTTGATTTCTTTTGCGTTGGATAGCTAACCGTATTGGCCTTAACTACAAATTTTTTTTAATGGATAGTGCAAGAAAATTTTTTTATCATTTTTTTAAAAGCGCAAAGGGGGTAGTCCATTGTTTTTTTTTTTGGCGAAAAATATTTTATTTCCAAAAAACCAAATTTGAGTTAAAGCCAATACGGTTCTCTATTAAACGCAGTAGAAATCAAGTCGATATCTAGAAAAGTAAGCAAGTTACAACCAAAAAGGTAAGTAGTTCTACTACTGCCTATTTCCGGCCACTTTTAAGTAGAACTATTTACGTTTTTGGTCATAATGAAAAGTTTTCAATATATCGACTTGATTCTTTTGCGTTGGATAGCTAACCGTATTGGCCTTAACTACAAATTTTTTTTAATGGATAGTGCAAGAAAATTGTTTTTATCATTTTTTTAAAAAACGCAAAGGGGGTAGTCCATTGTTTTTTTTTTTTTTGGCGGAAAATATTTTATTTCCACTATCTTCAAAAAACCAAATTTGAGTTAAAGCCAATACGGTTCTCTATTCAACGCAGTAGAAATCAAGTCGATATCTAGAAAAGTAAGCAAGTTACAACCAAAAGGTAAGTAGTTCTACTACTGCCTATTTCCGGCCACTTTTAAGTAGAACTATTTACGTTTTTGGTCATAACTTGAAAAGTTTTCAATATATCGACTTGATTTCTTTTGCGTTGGATAGCTAACCGTATTGGCCTTAACTACAAATTTTTTTTAATGGATAGTGCAAGAAAATTTTTTTATCATTTTTTTAAAAAACGCAAAGGGGGTAGTCCATTGTGTTTTTTTTTTGGCGAAAAATATTTTATTTCCACTATCTTCAAAAAACCTCATTTGAGTTAAAGCCAATACGGTTCTCTATTCAACGCAGTAGAAATCAAGTCGATATCTAGAAAAGTAAGCAAGTTACAACCAAAAAGGTAAGTAGTTCTACTACTGCCTATTTCCGGCCACTTTTAAGTAGAACTATTTACGTTTTTGGTCATAACTTGAAAAGTTTTCAATATATCGACTTGATTTCTTTTGCGTTGGATAGCTAACCGTATTGGCCTTAACTACAAATTTTTTTTAATGGATAGTGCAAGAAAATTTTTTTATCATTTTTTTAAAAAACGCAAAGGGGGTAGTCCATTGTTTTTTTTTTGGCGAAAAATATTTTATTTCCACTATCTTCAAAAAACCACATTTGAGTTAAAGCCAATACGGTTCTCTATTCAACGCAGTAGAAATCAAGTCGATATCTAGAAAAGTAAGCAGGTTACAACCAAAAAGGTAAGTAGTTCTACTACTGCCTATTTCCGGCCACTTTTAAGTAGAACTATTTACGTTTTTGGTCATAACTTGAAAAGTTTTCAATATATCGACTTGATTTCTTTTGCGTTGGATAGCTAACTGTATTGGCCTTAACTACAAATTTTTTTTTAATGGATAGTGCAAGAAAATTTTTTTATCATTTTTTTAAAAAAACGCAAAAGGGGTAGTCCATTGTTTTTTTTTTTTTTGGCGAAAAATATTTTATTTCCACTATCTTCAAAAAACCACATTTGAGTTAAAGCCAATACGGTTCTCTATTCAACGCAGTAGAAATCAAGTCGATATCTAGAAAAAGTAAGCAAGTTACAACCAAAAAGGTAAGTAGTTCTACTACTGCCTATTTCCGGCCACTTTTAGGTAGAACTATTTACGTTTTTGGTCATAACTTGAAAAGTTTTCAATATATCGACTTGATTTCTTTTGCGTTGGATAGCTAACCGTATTGGCCTTAACTACAAATTTTTTTTAATGGATAGTGCAAGAAAATTTTTTTATCATTTTTTTAAAAAACGCAAAGGGGGTAGTCCATTGTGTTTTTTTTTGGCGAAAAATATTTTATTTCCACTATCTTCAAAAAACCTCATTTGAGTTAAAGCCAATACGGTTCTCTATTCAACGCAGTAGAAATCAAGTCGATATCTAGAAAAGTAAGCAAGTTACAACCAAAAAGGTAAGTAGTTCTACTACTGCCTATTTCAGGCCACTTTTAAGTAGAACTATTTACGTTTTTGGTCATAACTTGAAAATTTTTCAATATATCGACTTGATTTCTTTTGCGTTGGATAGCTAACCGTATTGGCCTTAACTACAAATTTTTTTTAATGGATAGTGCAAGAAAATTGTTTTATCATTTTTTTAAAAAACGCAAAGGGGGTAGTCCATTGTTTTTTTTTTTTTAGCGAAAAATATTTTATTTCCACTATCTTCAAAAAACCAAATTTGAGTTAAAGCCAATACGGTTCTCTATTCAACGCAGTAGAAATCAAGTCGATATCTAGAAAAGTAAGCAAGTTACAACCAAAAAGGTAAGTAGTTCTACTACTGCCTATTTCCGGCCACTTTTAAGTAGAACTATTTACGTTTTTGGTCATAACTTGAAAAGTTTTCAATATATCGACTTGATTTCTTTTGCGTTGGATAGCTAACCGTATTGGCCTTAACTACAAATTTTTTTTAATGGATAGTGCAAGAAAATTTTTTTATCATTTTTTTAAAAACGCAAAGGGGGTAGTCCATTGTGTTTTTTTTTGGCGAAAAATATTTTATTTCCACTATCTTCAAAAAACCTCATTTGAGTTAAAGCCAATACGGTTCTCTATTCAACGCAGTAGAAATCAAGTCGATATCTAGAAAAGTAAGCAAGTTACAACCAAAAAGGTAAGTAGTTCTACTACTGCCTATTTCCGGCCACTTTTAAGTAGAACTATTTACGTTTTTGGTCATAACTTGAAAAGTTTTCAATATATCGACTTGATTTCTTTTGCGTTGGATAGCTAACCGTATTGGCCTTAACTACAAATTTTTTTTAATGGATAGTGCAAGAAAATTTTTTTATCATTTTTTTAAAAAACGCAAAGGGGGTATTCCATTGTGTTTTTTTTTTTGGCGAAAAATATTTTATTTCCACTATCTTCAAAAAACCAAATTTGAGTTAAAGCCAATACGGTTCTCTATTCAACGCAGTAGAAATCAAGTCGATATCTAGAAAAGTAAGCAAGTTACAACCAAAAAGGTAAGTAGTTCTACTACTGCCTATTTCCGGCCACTTTTAAGTAGAACTATTTACGTTTTTGGTCATAACTTGAAAAGTTTTCAATATATCGACTTGATTTCTTTTGCGTTGGATAGCTAACCGTATTGGCCTTAACTACAAATTTTTTTTAATGGATAGTGCAAGAAAATTTTTTTATCATTTTTTTAAAAAACGCAAAGGGGGTAGTCCATTGTGTTTTTTTTTTGGCGAAAAATATTTTATTTCCACTATCTTCAAAAAACCTCATTTGAGTTAAAGCCAATACGGTTCTCTATTCAACGCAGTAGAAATCAAGTCGATATCTAGAAAAGTAAGCAAGTTACAACCAAAAAGGTAAGTAGTTCTACTACTGCCTATTTCAGGCCACTTTTAAGTAGAACTATTTACGTTTTTGGTCATAACTTGAAAATTTTTCAATATATCGACTTGATTTCTTTTGCGTTGGATAGCTAACCGTATTGGCCTTAACTACAAATTTTTTTTAATGGATAGTGCAAGAAAATTGTTTTATCATTTTTTTAAAAACGCAAAGGGGGTAGTCCATTGTTTTTTTTTTTTTGGCGAAAAATATTTTATTTCCACTATCTTCAAAAAACCAAATTTGAGTTAAAGCCAATACGGTTCTCTATTCAACGCAGTAGAAATCAAGTCGATATCTAGAAAAGTAAGCAAGTTACAACCAAAAAGGTAAGTAGTTCTACTACTGCCTATTTCAGGCCACTTTTAAGTAGAACTATTTACGTTTTTGGTCATAACTTGAAAAGTTTTCAATATATCGACTTGATTTCTTTTGCGTTGGATAGCTAACCGTATTGGCCTTAACTACAAATTTTTTTTAATGGATAGTGCAAGAAAATTGTTTTATCATTTTTTTAAAAAACGCAAAGGGGGTAGTCCATTGTTTTTTTTTTTTTGGCGAAAAATATTTTATTTCCACTATCGTCAAAAAACCTCATTTGAGTTAAAGCCAATACGGTTCTCTATTCAACGCAGTAGAAATCAAGTCGATATCTAGAAAAGTAAGCAAGTTACAACCAAAAAGGTAAGTAGTTCTACTACTGCCTATTTCCGGCCACTTTTAAGTAGAACTATTTACGTTTTTGGTCATAACTTGAAAAGTTTTCAATATATCGACTTGATTTCTTTTGCGTTGGATAGCTAACCGTATTGGCCTTAACTACAAATTTTTTTTAATGGATAGTGCAAGAAAATTTTTTTATCATTTTTTTAAAAAACGCAAAGGGGGTAGTCCATTGTGTTTTTTTTTGGCGAAAAATATTTTATTTCCACTATCTTCAAAAAACCTCATTTGAGTTAAAGCCAATACGGTTCTCTATTCAACGCAGTAGAAATCAAGTCGATATCTAGAAAAGTAAGCAAGTTACAACCAAAAAGGTAAGTAGTTCTACTACTGCCTATTTCCGGCCACTTTTAAGTAGAACTATTTACGTTTTTGGTCATAACTTGAAAAGTTTTCAATATATCGACTTGATTTCTTTTGCGTTGGATAGCTAACCGTATTGGCCTTAACTACAAATTTTTTTTAATGGATAGTGCAAGAAAATTTTTTTATCATTTTTTTAAAAAACGCAAAGGGGGTAGTCCATTGTGTTTTTTTTTGGCGAAAAATATTTTATTTCCACTATCTTCAAAAAACCAAATTTGAGTTAAAGCCAATACGGTTCTCTATTCAACGCAGTAGAAATCAAGTCGATATCTAGAAAAGTAAGCAAGTTACAACCAAAAAGGTAAGTAGTTCTACTACTGCCTATTTCCGGCCACTTTTAAGTAGAACTATTTACGTTTTTGGTCATAACTTGAAAAGTTTTCAATATATCGACTTGATTTCTTTTGCGTTGGATAGCTAACCGTATTGGCCTTAACTACAAATTTTTTTTAATGGATAGTGCAAGAAAATTTTTTTATCATTTTTTTAAAAAACGCAAAGGGGGTAGTCCATTGTGTTTTTTTTTGGCGAAAAATATTTTATTTCCACTATCTTCAAAAAACCTCATTTGAGTTAAAGCCAATACGGTTCTCTATTCAACGCAGTAGAAATCAAGTCGATATCTAGAAAAGTAAGCAAGTTACAACCAAAAAGGTAAGTAGTTCTACTACTGCCTATTTCAGGCCACTTTTAAGTAGAACTATTTACGTTTTTGGTCATAACTTGAAAATTTTTCAATATATCGACTTGATTTCTTTTGCGTTGGATAGCTAACCGTATTGGCCTTAACTACAAATTTTTTTTAATGGATAGTGCAAGAAAATTTTTTTATCATTTTTTTAAAAAACGCAAAGGGGGTAGTCCATTGTGTTTTTTTTTGGCGAAAAATATTTTATTTCCACTATCTTCAAAAAACCTCATTTGAGTTAAAGCCAATACGGTTCTCTATTCAACGCAGTAGAAATCAAGTCGATATCTAGAAAAGTAAGCAAGTTACAACCAAAAAGGTAAGTAGTTCTACTACTGCCTATTTCAGGCCACTTTTAAGTAGAACTATTTACGTTTTTGGTCATAACTTGAAAATTTTTCAATATATCGACTTGATTTCTTTTGCGTTGGATAGCTAACCGTATTGGCCTTAACTACAAATTTTTTTTAATGGATAGTGCAAGAAAATTGTTTTATCATTTTTTTAAAAACGCAAAGGGGGTAGTCCATTGTTTTTTTTTTTTTTGGCGAAAAATATTTTATTTCCACTATCTTCAAAAAACCAAATTTGAGTTAAAGCCAATACGGTTCTCTATTCAACGCAGTAGAAATCAAGTCGATATCTAGAAAAGTAAGCAAGTTACAACCAAAAAGGTAAGTAGTTCTACTACTGCCTATTTCAGGCCACTTTTAAGTAGAACTATTTACGTTTTTGGTCATAACTTGAAAAGTTTTCAATATATCGACTTGATTTCTTTTGCGTTGGATAGCTAACCGTATTGGCCTTAACTACAAATTTTTTTTAATGGATAGTGCAAGAAAATTGTTTTATCATTTTTTTAAAAAACGCAAAGGGGGTAGTCCATTGTTTTTTTTTTTTTGGCGAAAAATATTTTATTTCCACTATCTTCAAAAAACCTCATTTGAGTTAAAGCCAATACGGTTCTCTATTCAACGCAGTAGAAATCAAGTCGATATCTAGAAAAGTAAGCAAGTTACAACCAAAAAGGTAAGTAGTTCTACTACTGCCTATTTCCGGCCACTTTTAAGTAGAACTATTTACGTTTTTGGTCATAACTTGAAAAGTTTTTCAATATATCGACTTGATTTCTTTTGCGTTGGATAGCTAACCGTATTGGCCTTAACTACAAATTTTTTTTAATGGATAGTGCAAGAAAATTTTTTATCATTTTTTTAAAAAAACGCAAAGGGGGTAGTCCATTGTGTTTTTTTTTGGCGAAAAATATTTTATTTCCACTATCTTCAAAAAACCTCATTTGAGTTAAAGCCAATACGGTTCTCTATTCAACGCAGTAGAAATCAAGTCGATATCTAGAAAAGTAAGCAAGTTACAACCAAAAAGGTAAGTAGTTCTACTACTGCCTATTTCCGGCCACTTTTAAGTAGAACTATTTACGTTTTTGGTCATAACTTGAAAAGTTTTCAATATATCGACTTGATTTCTTTTGCGTTGGATAGCTAACCGTATTGGCCTTAACTACAAATTTTTTTTAATGGATAGTGCAAGAAAATTTTTTTATCATTTTTTTAAAAAACGCAAAGGGGGTATTCCATTGTGTTTTTTTTTTTGGCGAAAAATATTTTATTTCCACTATCTTCAAAAAACCAAATTTGAGTTAAAGCCAATACGGTTCTCTATTCAACGCAGTAGAAATCAAGTCGATATCTAGAAAAGTAAGCAAGTTACAACCAAAAAGGTAAGTAGTTCTACTACTGCCTATTTCCGGCCACTTTTAAGTAGAACT